>JANHFT010005811.1:145274-163246 GCA_032467955.1 Pseudoxenodon macrops | reverse complement strand
AACTTAGAACTAAGGAGAAATTTTCTGACAGTTAGAACAATTAATCAGTGGAACAACTTGCCTCCAGAAGTTGTGAAAGCTTCAACACTGGAAGTTTTTAAGAAGATGTTGGATTACCATTTGTCTGAAGTGATGTAGGGTTTCCTGCCTAAGCAGGGGGTTGGACTAGAAGACCTCCAAGGTCCCTCCAACTCTGTTATTATTATTATCTTTGGGGTGTCCATCCCTAAATCAGGTTTTTCAGATTTAATGATATGCAACAAACATTAATAGGAAGAAAACTTTCTGATTTTAATTGTCCTTGGAGAATCTAAGTATATGTCTTCAGACAGCTTGCTTAAGGTCATATAAAGTGAGGGGGGAAGAAATACAAAATCATTCATGGTGAATCATTCCTTGCTGCCTTTGATTTCAGTATGGTATATTTGAACGAAATTATCTGGAATATTTCTTGTGCCCTGAAGAAGTGCAACAGAAGTGTTTCGAATTTGCTGGCATTAAATCTTGTCACAGAAGGATGACAATCCACCTTGCTTCTCCCTATGAAATCAGGTGGTTCTGTAATATAAAAATCCACACCCAGAAAAGAAAGCAACCAACCACTGTGACAGCTAATCATTTGCAAACATACAGCTCTTTTAACACCTGCCACATCTCCCTCCATTTTACAGTATTTGTCTTGGCAATATAAATTGAGTTTGGGTTCAGCCGTGCTTGGTGTGATAGAGTGAAGAAAAAACAATTTGGCAACTGAAGGAATAGAACCTGGCATGGGGAGGAGAAGAATCCAGCATGGCAAGAGAGACACGGGCTCTTTCCTCAAGGAAAAATGGCCGTTGGTTTATTTTGCCTTTTTACCATCTTTAAAGAGAAAAGAAATGCTGCTAGAAGCAACCTGACAACCTGCACATTTATGAAAGATGCCAAGTAACCTGAAGCCTTTTTGAAGAAGCCCCTTTCAATAAAGTGCTGCTCGGAAAGAAAACAATTTAGCCCGCTGTACAGAAATGAAAAATGTTATTGAAGGAAACATAAGTGAAAATGTTTCTTATATTGTTCAAAGGAGGTTTCCCTGCCCCAAACCCCCAACCAAGCTCATATGTTCCAGAAACATAGGGGAAGGAAATATTGTTTGTTGGGAAAAAGATAAATTCAGGTTGGTGCTAATGGATCATGGCACCTTCTTAAGTAGCATTAATTTCTCATCATGTAGATGTGACTCTCAGCTGTTGCTGAGTTGCATCCCTTTATAAAAACAAATAGAATATTCAGTTCTGGTTAGGCATTTGCAATTTGTCAGGGTGTTATGTGTTGTTCAGCGCATTTTAACAAATGTTTCAAGATCACAGTAGTACTAGTTAAAGACACAGATTCATTCATTCACTCTCAGAATAGAACAGCCAAAAGTTAATTTATTCTACTGATTCACTACATGTCACTTCCATTTATGTTGAGAACATTTCACACGGGCAATCGGCAAACAAATTCATAGAAATGCATGTTATATCAACATGAAACTGTCACCTAACCCATACAATGTTAACAGGGATGGGAAGACAACACAATCAATGTTTTTAGATCATTTTTCTATTTACGGTTTTAGCGCAAATGTACTGCTATTCTAATTTAGTTTTTTTTCCAAAAACTATTTTGTCTTGCTCTGTTAATTGGTAACAGGTTTGGGATGGCTGCAGGTGATTCTGCCATACCTAAAATATTCAGAAGAGAGTAGGCAAACATGTAGTTGGGCCTGTCACCCTAATTTAATTAGAAGATCTACACATAGCCACATGTGGGATTTAAAGGTGCTCAGGGGAAATCAAGATGTCCAACACAACTGCAGCCTTGCTCTATAGCATGCCCAAATTTTTCTGAATATTTCAAAAAAACAAGACATTATGGGAAACTGAGCACAAGTCAAGGAGCAGTGGAGAAAGAACAGGACAATCAGCATTCCTGAAGCAAGTAAACAACAAATGAGTTGAAATGTGAAGATATAAAATGCATATATCTTCTTTTTTTTATGTGAATAAATTTGTGAGTACCACTTGAACGGATTCTACTTGGGCATAGTTGGTAGGACTTAATAGAATCCATTTCTCCAGTCAAAAAACTGTAGATTTCTATAGGGACAGACAAAAACGGGGAGAGGGAATGCTAAGATATATGGATTAGCATCTTCTCTGATGGCCTCCGATCTAAGTTAAAGCAGGTCTACTATTGATCTGTCTGCATTGTCTCTTCTTTATTGATTTTGAACGTGCCTTCTAATCAGCAATATACTGTATATGCATGTTCATTAAAACATATTCCATTTTTGAGTTCTTCTTTAATTATTTTCATCTTAAATACTCATTTAAGGACTACTCAGCAAATATACAAATACTTGCAAAATGCATATTCTTTTTCATCCCATTTCTCTTATCCATTTGTATTTGTAATGCGTTTTCCATAGGAACATTTTTCTCTTTCATTGCAAAAAAGCTTGTGATAAAAACAGAGCACAATTTATTTTGTATATATGTATATTCTCTGCAGATTATTTTTGAATAGCTATTAGGCTGGAGTGTGCAGCAGGTTATTAAATGAAAAAGCACATCATCCTTTAGTTCATCAGTATCAAGGGCACTTTCCTACAAGGGAAATTTCATGCTCAGTGAAACCTAAGAAACATATGATATAAACAGATGCCTATTCTCCTTACATGTATTTGCTGTGGGGGGTTTTCTTTTCCATGGTTTCCAAAAATAACATTCCGCTATAACAAATGATTATCAACAGAATGATTTCTCGTATTATTCACAAGTATAGGTTGGATTCTTCTGAACACAGAAAAAATATCTCAATATGGGAATGTTGCTTAATATATTTTTAAAAAAAATATTTTCAATTGTTGGAATATCTCTAAGCTTTCTTGTCACAACTACAGAAGAAATTAAGCAATAATAATAATTTTCTCATAAAGTGCTAACCAGGAGATTATGAGGTTTTTCCTTTGCCCTGTAGCCAAAATTTGGAAGGAATGGTGGATATCTGTTAAAAGGCATTTCAATTTATTCCTGCCTTTCAGAAACAGCAAAGATAGTGAAGGAGAGAGAGGAAGCATGTAAAGTGGACAGAGAAAGGAGAGTGACCAAAGGAAGACAAAGAAAGGAGCTTGAGGGAGGTAGAACAAGGGCCAAAAGAAGAGAGGGAGAAAAGAAGGCCAATTAAAAACACAACTTCATCAAAAAACACATACTAACCAAGTTCTCTATTGCCAAACTAACAACCCCAACCTCACACAAGAGTAGCTGTGGAAAAGCATTACTCAGATGAGCACAAACATAATGCAATAATCCGGAACAAACAAACAAAAGGAAACATACCACCTATACATCTTTCAACAACATGCAAGCGACTGAGTCACCATCGGCGAATAGGTGGCAATATAAATTTAATTAATAAATAAACTTTGTCCAAAATGCTTGATTAAAGAACCCATTCTAGCACAACCAATACAAGCTACAAAAAGGAAAACACTAACATACATTAAAAAAAAAAAACTATCAGAAACAACCAGCAAACTATTACAACTGCATGCCATCACTATAGCACCAAACCAGTTAAAGTCTTCCAAGCAAAGCAAAAAAACAGTCACCCAATACAGTGAATCCCTTGGTGCTCTCTGAGCTTGTTTGTTTTTCACAGATGTTTCATTATTGAATTTGGTAATATCAATTTTAGATACAAGTGGCTTGCCCTTTCAGTGTTGGTTGGAGTTTTGTTTTCTTCTTGATAATTCCTTGATTAGCTGTTGTTTACTGTATAACTGTTTGTCTGAGTTGGTAGTTCCTTGATTGGGAGACTGTTTACTGCTTGATTGTTGGTCTGGTATTAATCCAATTTTTCTGTTTTGCTAAGTTACTTTTGTTACCATTTCCCTTATCATCAACATAGAAATTTAACTTTTTATTCACTAATCAATGTAGGCAACAAAGCAATTGATGGCCTCTAGACTCCAAAAATCTTGGTTAACCTCAATACATTTCACTGCTACAAGCTTTCTTAACTGAGTTATGGTGTAGAAGATTATGGATATTATTTTCCATTGTGGAAGAGAAGATCAGAGGCCAACATTTGCAAACTTTAAAATGCTGGAGGAAGAACATTACCAAGAAGGAGTTTAGATTTTTTAGATTCTATCTATAGGGGATGTAAAGGTTTCATGAGACTCTCGAAGGTACACAGAAAGGTGAAGAACCTATAAACCAGAACACAAGCAATGCTTTGATTGCTGCATTGCCTTAATACCTGAAGAGAGCTACTATCACACTCAAATATAGAGGAACTATATTAAACTATAAAGTTTAAATTAGCTCAGATTTTGTATAAATTGTAAAACTGAAGAGATGATCAAATGTGTGTCTTGCTGTTCTTACTAAAAAAACAGGAGGAGGAACTGGAGGAAAAAATGGGTATGCAGATGACTAAGAAAGTGAAATATTTGGGAATCTGGCTAACAGCAAAATGTTCATCGATCAAGGAAGATAACTATCACAGGACAATACAACAAATAAAAAAGGATTTGGAGAATTGGAAAAAACTGCAACTTTCACTTACTGGAAGAATAGCTTCAATCAAAATGAACATATTGCTGAAAATTCTGTTTTTATTTCAAGTAGTACTGATTAATCTAGGGAAAAAATTCTTTGAAGACTTAAACATATTAACAACAAAATTTATTTGGCTAGGGAAAAAAACACATATTAAATTAAAATTACTGCAGGACAGTAGAGAGAAAGGAGGTTTCAGACTCCCAGATTGGGAGCTTTACTATCAGGCAGTGGCTCTCACATGGATAAAGGATTGGATAAATCTAAAAAATAAAAGGATTTTGACAATAGAGGGAGTTGACTTACAATTAGGCCAGCATGCTTTCATATGGGATGGGAAAAACAAAACACACAGCTATTTTCAGAGACGCCAAATTAGAAACGCTTTACTACAAATGTGTGTCTTGCAAATATAAAAATATAAACCTAATTTAGATGCGAAGAGGTACCATAGATAGATGGATAAAGGTTGGCAAGAAGCAAGGAAGGGATGGATTTACTGGTTTTCATCATCACACAGAAACCAAACTGTGGTGGTTGAGCACAATATACAAGACACAATTTTCCCAGGTTCATAGGTTTTCCCCCCCAAGAGAGATCATTGATTTTTATTGTGTTTTTTTTTCCTTGAACAAGAATGATCTCACACAGTTATACACACTCTTCTCGGATTTGTGTTGTTTGTATCATGGCTTACCCAGTATGGAAAAAGGAAATTAGCATTGATATTACTGATATTAATGAAGTCAGTGTTACCCAAAGGGACCCTTAAAAATGCATTTCAAATGAAAAAGAGGTGGTACAAGCATTGCAAGCTTTTATTCAAAATAAACCCATTCTAAAATATGTTCAAACTTGAATGCTATGTTCATGTGAACTGGAATGCTTAGATTTCTTTTAACAGACTACTAATGAAACAAAACAATATTTTATGTTCAATATGGATTGGTATGCTCTGTATTATCTCCCACTATTTTCCTTTCATCCTAGCTAATGTTAAAATTGTCCTTCTCTAATGAAAATGTCAGTGATTTCCTAATGATGACTTTCTGAGAATGGAGATGGTCTACCTGGAATTCCTCTGCTCTCCAACTGCAAGACATAATAAGTTACATCTGTTACTTATCTGTTATTCCATTCAGTTCACAGCTGTTTATTAGAATAAATGGTCCAGCACACCTTCACCTTTTCTTCTATGTAGTCAAATCTACAACAGGTAGTATAGAATAATCCCAGGCTAGAAGTACATCTAATATACTAGGAACTCTGGAAATGACTAAGAAGAACTGAAGTATAAGAAAACTGAAATAATACCAGTGCCAAGAACAGCAGTAATAATTCCTGTGTTTCCTTAAGGAGATCATCCTTAATTTTATCCCCACAATAGCAGCTCCCTGTAATTGGTTGGTCTGAGAAAGTGACTGGACTGGACCATTTTCCATGGCTGAGCATAGATTTTAACCCTGGTTTTTATAATCCTAGGAGGAGCCTATTGTAATGGTCAAGTGTAAATATCAAAGCAAGGTGCGCAATTGAATCACATGGACTATTCCCAGGATTTTTCTATAACTTTTGAAAGAAAGATCCCAATGTTATTGGGATATTGGGCTCCCTTTGGAAGGGGCAGGAGATCAATAACAAGCTTCTTCATGTTAAAAGTGCAGCATGACAACAATCGCTCAATGCAGTATAAACGTATACACAAGACAATTGGAACTGTTTCTACAACTCGGGATCTGGAAAACAAATGACTTGTCTTCTTTCCTTTTAAGAGAAGACAAACAATTCTTCAAGTTTGTTATTCAGCTCAAACCAAGTTAGTTGGGAGACAGCTAAGTGAACAGCATTTTAAGGGAAGCCATGTAACTGTGGGACAGAATAATGTCTTCTTCTTATATAATTGTTTTATGCTATTGTCGCCTCTCTCAGTCACAAAAAGAAATTAATTTGATTCCCTGTAGGCTGAGCTTCATGGTCTTGAATTCCTGCAGAGGTTTGGGCCCAGACTTAGGGAGAAGAACGATTGCACCTGCTGGGTTTCAGTTCTTCTCTGAGGCTAAGATACCTGAGCCTGATTCTGATGCCTATCAGAGTCGGATCTTGTAATCCTAGCATAGATTCTACAGACGTAAATGAAAAATTCAAGCTGACTATCCAGGCATGGAGTGCTGGAAGATTCAGGCTTTTGATCTCCATTTCTTTTTCCCTTGCATTTGAATTTAAGCTGGTTTTCACAGTGTGAAAAAGAACACTAATATTGTGTTTACTAAACAGGAATGTAAAGAGCATCCATCATCGAGATGGATGGGGCTTCTAATTGTATTCCATTTTAATTTGGAATCTTCAATAATGCATCACTTTTGTCATCTCAGCTGTGTATCTCCACCTTAACTTGTGTCAAAAATAAGATAATAGTTTATTACATCTAATCTAATCATCACAGCATCGTTCTGGATCTGGCAGCTGATTAAAAAAATGAAAATAATAATCCATAATGTTCTGGAAAGGGGAAACTTGCCAGAATGGAAGATTCTTTATTCCACGGTCATTTCAGTAGAGGTCCATATTCAGTCATGAATGTATATAAAATGTGAATGTTGATCAAAGGTTACGGTTAAAAATGGGGGGGGGGAAATGTCATAAGATTAATCTGGCAAAATTTGTTCTTAATACAGCTATTGTTTTCATGATGATTACAGATAAAGTTGATTATAATCATCTTATAAATCTTCCCTGGTATTGATATCAGACTGATCTACAGTTCTCTCTTCTTTTCTTTCATTTTGAATACAGAAAAATTGTTATTTGGCATTTCATCAGTTCTCTTGAATAGCAAAGCTTCACTCATACAAGTGGCTATATACTAGTTCGGGTTTTTATCCCAGAGATAGAATATTCTTATTTGAAGATGGAATAAATTATCATCACTCTTTTGTCAAAGTCAGATCATTTTCTGATCACTCTCAATCTAATTGGCACTTCTGACTTTCACAGGGATGCAGGGCTACATGCATCCAATAGATTTCCAGTGAGTATTTGATGTACAATTCTGTCATACTCCTCATTGGAGAGGTGGGCAATAATGGCCTTTTTACAACCTGTGGGCTTCAACTCCTAGAATGCTGGCTCAGGAATTCAGGGAGTTGAAGGTTGCAAAGGGGCCTTAATTGTCCATTCCTGCCTCATTGATTACTGGAATTGTTCAATATAATTGTTGCCAGTGGTTTATCTCTGCTTGCCAATCCCTGGCTCCCCAAAGAGCCACAGAATATAATGTCACAAGAGACAGTGATTGTGATAAAAAGAGAAATGATGAAAGTATCTGACCAACCACAGATGCTAGCCCATGTTGAAGCATATAAGGGTGGCCAAGAGATAGTATTTTGTACCATATTGCAATTTCAGAATGCCACTTTGCATCCCTAGTTCAAATCACCAGCTCTCTTCTGGGATCCAGAGACAGAAAACAAATCCCTTAAAGCTCTCTCTAACTTGTTTCAAAGTTTGGAAAATAAAATTGCTTATATCTGCACAGGGTTTGAAGCCTCTGGAGGGTCCAATGAGATGACCAGGACAACATTATGCAAGAACACATGGGATTCACTTGACTTTGTAGATAAAGATCTTCTGTAACAAAAGTCCTAAAGGTCCTTTTTCAAGAGCAAATGGACTTTCTGTTTTTTATTTGAAGATGTTTTGCTTCTCATCCAATAAATGTTTTCAGCTCTAAAAAAGCTGTGTGGTGGCATACTGTACCTGGAGCCCTAGCACAAACAATATCATATCCTCTAGATGTCACTCGTAGACGAATGTAGTTGGGAGCCATACTTCCCGATTCTGAAAAATGTTGTACAATGATCCAAACATTGAAATATGTTTATGGAAACCATGGAATGCGAAGGGGATTGTACCATGGATTATCATTGAATTATATCTGTTGTATTCCTTCTCAAGCTGTTGCCTTCACCATTTATGAATTTATGAGGCAGTTTTTACACCTCAAAGACTGATTTTCCCCCCAGTTTATAATGTATTGAATAGTAAGTTTCGGATGGGTGGGGGTGTTTGGGGATTGTCATATGTGTTGGTCTGGCCTCTGGCTGTTAACCGAATTTCGCTGTATGGGTATACTGTGTATATACATACAATGGCAATAAATAAATAAACAAACAAACAAACAAACAAACACATACATACATACATACATATATACATACATACATACATACATACATACATACATAAAATACATAAAATACATAAATACATAAATACATAAAAAACCAGGTTTGAAAAAACAGGCAACAAGTGCAGTTGCCCCTTGAAAAATCATCATGACCTGCATGACTGAGAATCTCCATAGACATCTGTAATACAAGCTTACTTGCATTGAGCTAGAATGGGGTCTTCAAACTTGGCCAATTTAAGACTTGTGGACTTCAACTCCCAGAATTCCCCAATTCAATACTTAAAATGTTAATTCTGTCATTTTAAGATTCTTTGTATTAATCAAAAAAGAAACAAAGAAAGGGAAACTAAAAGGAAACAATACATATGCACACAAATGATAGTTATAAAGAGTCTTCTTTTAAAAAGTTACTTAAAAAACAAAAGAAACAAGGATAACGGCTCCCTCTTTTTCTTTTTTTAACTATAGAAATTGTTGCTATCTATCTTGAACGGCTTTAAAATATTTTTGTTATTTATCAAATTTATATAGCCACCCATCTCACCAAAGGAGACTCTAGGCAGCGCACAATTGCTACAAAAATAACAGATATAAAACAATAGATATATATTGCAAGCCTCCACAACTTCTTGAAGGGGGCTGTTTTCTCAGGCAGCCTCTGGAACCTCTGAACATTGAGTGAGAACAGGATGTGCTTTCACGCAATTTTTGGAGACTCCAGAGGTTGTGAAAGAACATTTTCCAAACCTGCTTGAAGAATGAAAGGCTCCGTGTGACCTGAAGCAGCCCTGGGTAGACTGCAGGGGCCTGTGAACAGAAAGAAAACACCACCTGAAGATAATTAACACATTCCTCCTTGGGGAATGGTGTGAGGTGGCCTATTTGAGTGGCAGCGATGGCATTAGGGTTGAAGCCACCAAGCGTCATTGTTCAGATTGGTCAAACCGGGAATGGGGGAGATAGAATTGTTTCACTTTTCTTTGGGGGAGTTGTGTCAGAGGTGGATTCCTACTGATTCAGACTGGTTCTATGAAACTGTTAGTAACTTGGCGGATTGGTTCACTGGAACCAGTAGTGACCTGGGCCTGCCACGCCCCTGAGCTGGTTCTCTTGGCGGCGGCATAGCTGCCATCTTGTTTTTTCTTCTGCATATGCGCAGAAGCTTTTTTAAAATACTGCACATGTGCATGCAAAGCATGCATGCACACGGCTGCAGGGCGTCCATGAGCGAACCGGCAGTAACAGGATCCAGAACCCACCCCTGAGTTGTATGTGGGACAAACTGGCAAATTAGGGATTTTCCAATATTTTGATTATGCCAAGCCCAAAAGGTTCACCACCACTGGTATGGATTCCACTGGTGTAGACTCATTCTTCCTTCTTTCCATAGGAGAAATCAAAACCTTCAGATAGGAGAATTCTAAAAATTGAGAGATGTAATTCTAAAAAAAAAATAGTGAATTCCTCATCTGAAAGCGATCTTTCATCTGGGCTTACCAACCATACTGGGAAATGGCTTGAGGAAACACTTTCTTTTTGGAATAGCTATTGTTTTCAGATTGGGGATAATAATTCTGTTGAAAATCTATACCCGGACTTTTCATTTTTCTCAGGTTTATGTCTATCATATGTGGATTTGATTTGGCTTTGTATTTGAGGGGGTCTGATCTCTTCTTGTAAAGATGTTTGCTAATGTATACCTAAATTCCCTGAGATAGCTAATTAAATAAAAAGGAGGCTAAGGAGAGACAAAACATGGTAATGTGAGTGATAATGCTATTCTTAAAGCTACATTAACTTCCCATATTTCCTAATATGTTTACTTCTATGTCTCCAATTATGCTTTCATTAGCAAACTAAATAATGTGTTACTTAAGATTTAATTTTCAGTTTTGTAAAGCTGTTGTGTTATCCCACAAAAAAACATGTGTTCACAGTCTATACCCTGGATTATTCAAATGAGTATTTATGCAAGTTAACGTAGTGGATATTACCTCTGAAGACAGTTGGTAATCAATTTTTTTTAAAAAGTTGCAATATTTTGTGTTAAAACAAACTGAATAGAAATTGGCAGGATTTTTTTTTTTGCAAGATTTAACAAAACAAAAAAAATCCAGTGCTTCTTCCAACTTTCCTACATTTCAGTAGAGAGGAAATTGTTTTATCCATCTCCAGACTATTGGTGATAAGTCAGTTAACAGAATAACAGAATTGGAAGGTACCTTGGAGGTCTTCTAGTCCAACCCCCTGCTCTTTATAGGAGACCCTATAATTCTTTGAGCTTGGCAGAGCAACAATAGAGCTTTGGATCCATATTCACTCCCAGTTTGTCTCTACAGCCCTCCCCCATTTGGGGTACTATCATGGGCAGATGAATTCCTGCAGTATGTTGTGGGATACTTGGATTGAGTATCCCACAACATACTGAGGGGGGCCTCACTACTCTTTCCTACACTGGCAGTCTTAGGAAATAATTGATTGTCCCTTAAAGAATTAATTTATGTGTTACAATAATGTGAACATATGTTGTATAACTTAATTATCTCCATTTATTTAAGCACGAGTAATGTTGTTTCTTACCCAGTCTGCATTGTTTCTCTCTGTAGGCAAGAAAGAAAAGCAGAGAAGGTATCTGGGATGGGACATACATCACTTCTATTAGCTGGCAGGGAAGCTTAGAGCAAGAAAAGTTACACATCTTGCAATGGGTAGTAGTTTAGAAAATATCTTCCCACTTTATGGTATTATCTGCATTTTATACATACTCTTCCTCTCCAGAACAGAGATCCTACAATTAGTCTCTAACATCATCATCATGACCCATCATCTGTAGCTATTTTATCTTTCAGGCCTCTAAGGTAAATCAGGCTAAGAAACCAATGCCATATTGTTCTGAATCTACTTTATTGGAACAGCTATAATTATAGAATCTTGCAAGTATAGAATAGAATCTTGCTTCCCTCTGTCTGACTGTGAATTCGGGAAGAGCTTGTTGAATACATTTTCTCAAGTTAGTTTGTTGGAAAGGACTCAAACTCCTTTCCCTCCTCATTGCTCTTAGCAGCCATTCTTCCTCCTGTCTTTAAAAGCCATTCCCTCTGTTCTCTACAGTCTTTCTATTTTCTAGAAAATTATTTGAAAACGCCCAACAATCCTTCTTGAATTCTTATTTCTATTTATATTACAGATGACATAGTGAGTACCAATAAAGGAGAATATTTGTAGCTTCGGGGTTGAAATGAGGGGTCCTTGATGCTCTCTGAACTTCATTGTTTTCTTGCAGACATTTCATTACCCAAACTAGGTAGCTTCATCTGTGCTAGTAAGAGTTTATATTCTGGTGGCTTTCCCTGTCAGTGTTCTTAGAGATTCTTTGATCAGGCTGTTTACTGTTGGCTCTTTGAATATAATGAGTGAATATTGTATTGAATGTGTGGCACTATTATGACTGCCAATTAGTTTCTGAGTCCAAATTTGAAATATTTGTACTGAATAAGACCAGGGTTTGATGGTCAGCATCAAAGACATTATGTTCTCTGTTCTGCCACATCTGAGAATAAAATTAGCCCTGTTTAGTACAGATTTCAACTCATCAAGAATTGCCAGATATGACAAAGTTGATATTGCTGTGCTATATTACTATAGACCAGTGTTTTTTAAACTTGGTAAATTTCATATACCGTATGTGGACTTCAACTCCCAAAATTTCCCAGTCACCATTGCATGGTTGGCTGGGGAATTCTTGGGAGTTGTAGTCCACGTATCTCAAAAGTTGTCAAGTTTGAAAAATACTGTCCTGGACTATTAGTCTATCTGGTGCTGCAGTATTGTACTTTTTCAGTATACTTCAGTATAGCACAGTAATATACTAGGGGCATTATTTTTCTCAGTGGTTGTCTGGGACTACCTGGGGACTATTTTATATGCCTTAAAAACTTATTTTTGTATTGCAAAATGGTTTTACTGTGAATTATTTTGTTATTCATTGTTCTGTTTGGGAGGACTTTGTAAATTATTTTGAAATGTGCAGAAACAAATACAACATGATTTGCATGATAGTTTGTCCTTCAGATAATAAACAAACAGGATCTAAGATGTCTATTCTTTATTTTGAATAGTGACATCAGTTTTCAAAGTAATAATAGCACCAACCATGTACATATTTTTTCAAAAATTCAAAAAAATCTAAAAATGAGGTTAGAAGTGAGGAGAGGACAAAATAACTCAGAAGGCTAATTTTTGGAGGTAGGTGGGAAGTAGAATGAGAGTGAAATGGAATTCTAAAATATCATTGATCATGATTAAATTAACTAGAAAGACTATGGAATCACAAATTAATAGGATTATTAATATATGTTACTTTATTGTAATGTGATTAAAAGCCAGTTCCGTAATTATTCATATTTTATCTTTATTAGAAGAAACAATAAAATAATAAAAATAATAATCTGCTACTTTTAAAAAGTTTGTGATTTTTAACTTTTTAAAATACTTATTTAAAGTGTTTTATATTTTCCCCCTAAGTTTTAGAACTATTTATTTATTTATGGGATATATATACCCCTCCAATCTGTTACAACCCTGAGTGGCCTGCAAAATACAGTAATAAAAAGAAATTAAAAACAATTAATTAATTTGTTTTCAATCAAAATAAATGTACAGTTCATTACTCAGAAAAATGAAATCAGATGTGCAAATAGAAAATGAGGGAGACCTACTGTAACTTGTTGAGGCAAAAATGGATTTTAGAAATGTAGCCCATTATAAGCTTTGTATAAGCCAGTCGGGTGATATGACTTTTATAAGGCTTTTGTCAATAGAAGAATAGTTGATAAATCATACCATGTTTCCCCGAAAATAAGACAGGGTCTTATTTTCTTTTCACCCATGAAATATGGCCTTGGCCTTATTATCGGAGGAGGGGTTTATATTATTTTGGAGGCGCAGGAGACGGCAAGCGTGGGACTGGATGTCCCGTCACCATCGCTGCTGCCTCCCCTCCCTGTTCTTCACGCCAGCTGAGTAGCTGGCCCATAGCTGCCGCTCGTGGAGCAGGACTGTGCAAGGCTTGCTGTGTTGTTTCCTCGCATGAACTGCAGGACTGCTGCGAGCTTCATCATACCAGCACAGGTGGTGTCCTGCCACTCGCGGCTATGACGGTATGTCGAACCACGCCATTGTGTCCAGGGAAGCATGTTGCAAAAGAAAACTTATTGCAAGTTCGAGAAGTTTGATTGAACTCGCGAGAAGTTTTCTTTTGCAACATGCTTCCCTGGACACAACGGCGAGGAACGCGATGGTGCTACAAGTGTCAGATAGGATGCACGTCTCACAGCCCACCTCACTCCACCTGCCACCTCCAAATTGCACCCCACCGTGACTGCAAAAAGTTTTTCTTTACATTGCAAGAAGTTTTCTTGCAAAGCCTGCTCAAAATAGAGAAGCAGAGAGAAGCCAGACACTGTTAAGATGTTCGGGCACAATTTGGGGGTGACAGGTGGGAGAGGGGATGGGGTGGGCCACAAGACACGTGTCCTACCTGACACTTGTAACTCTATCACGTTCATCGCTATTGTGTCCAGGAAAGCACGTTGTAAAAGAAAACTTGTCGCAAGTTCAAATATCTCGAACTTGCGAGAAGTTTTCTTTTACAACGTGCTTCACTGGACACAATGGTGAGGAATGCAATGGAGCTGGAAAAGTAAGACACATATCTCGAGGCCTACCACACTCCACCTTCCACCTCCAAATTGCATCCCTAAAGGGAGCAGGTGGTTAAGCAAGGGACAGGAGCCATGCCATGCCCGGCAAGGGGGGGAGAAGAGATGGTAAGGGGAGCCATGTCTCGCTTGGATGCTTGCCATCTCTTCTCCTGCCCTTGCCAGGCATGGCAGAACTCCTGCCCCTGCCAGGCATGGCAGAGCTCCTGCCCCTTGCTTAGACACCCGCCCCCTTTAGGGATGCAATTTGGAGGTGGCAGGTGGGGCGGGGTGGACCGCGAGATGTTAACTCCAGCTAGAAGCTGCTGGAAGCAGAGAAGAGGCCGGTCGGACCAGCCGCCTGTTCCTGTGTCTTCTGGCAGCTGGAGCAGAGAGGCAGTGAAGGGCAAATGGAGCCACAGCCATGCATGGAGCTGGAAACATAGAGCAGGACGGGCACTTCCAGAGCGGTCACTGACGGAAGACTGTGCCCCGGCTGCTGGAAGACTCGACAGCAGGCGGCTGGCCCGACCAGCCTCTTACTGCTTGGTCAGTGAATGGTATTGCCTGGCCAGATGGGGGATTGTCTGCTGGGTGGGCAATACATGGTAAGAGGTGCCAGGTGGCTGCTCTCTTGCGAGTGGGGCGGGAGTTTGCAGGCAAGGGGGATGGATGGGAGGCGGGTGCCAAAAACACTGGGAGAGAACAGAGAGACAGCTCCGGGTCAGCTCAGCTGATCCACAGGTCTGGTTTAAGCTGCCCCTAGCTGACTGGTGAAGGGAAGGGCTGCCTCCTATGCTGGCCATGTCCACCCCATCACGAGGGCTTATTTTTGGGGGAGGGTATATATTTATACCCACCCCAAAAATCAGGCTTGGCCTTATTTTCAGGACAGGTTGTATTTTCGGGAAAACACGGTAGTTCCCCTCTTTACATTATTGATCAAATACTGTGTTGAAAATCTAAGCATCAGCATTAAGAC
Organism: Pseudoxenodon macrops; assembly: GCA_032467955.1. Lineage (NCBI taxonomy): Eukaryota > Metazoa > Chordata > Lepidosauria > Squamata > Pseudoxenodontidae > Pseudoxenodon > Pseudoxenodon macrops. The sequence goes on along the minus strand of JANHFT010005811.1, from coordinate 147,781 downwards.
AGACAACTAGACATTCTAAAAGGGACTTGAAACCTACAGGGCAGATTGATGGAACTGGATATACTTACTGAAGAATGTTGGAATAAACAGAAGAGTGTGATATACATCAAAATAAATAACCGTATGAGAGTCAGTTTGGTGTAATGGTTAAAGTACCAGCTAAAAACAAGGAGATCATGAGTTCTAGTTCTGTCTTAGATACATTTTAGCTGGGTGACCTTGGACTAATCATTCTCTCTAAGTCCAGTCCTGGGAGAGAGTAAAGGGCAAACCACTTCTGAAAATCTTGTCAAATAAACTTCAGGGACTTGTACAAGCAGTTACCAGGAATCTGTAGTAATTAGAAGGCACACACATACATAAATAATTAAATGCTTATGATACAATTATGTATCATAGCACATGAATGGCTGTCATACATTTCTACCAATCTAGAGTGTGAGAGACATAATTATGATTATTATAATTGACATACATTCAATTTCACAGTTACTGATTGTTGGCCATGCAGGTACAAAAATAGCCAAGGAAATGATTGAAACCTGGGAAACAGATCTCTTGTCAGTCAGCAGGAGTGCTGATTTACCACCTGCTTATCAGGTACTTAAGAACCAAGAGCTTGGCAGCACAAGGAAACAACAGCCAATTGCCAGCTATCAACACAGCAATCAACCAACAAGAAGGCATCCAATAAATATGACTCATAAAATAGCTGAAAGGACATATTCCAGTAGAGGAAAATTCCCTGAAGATGGGCTCCAGCACAAGTCCAAACGTTCAGAATGGTAAATCTTTGGTCCCAGTGACCAACCCAGATTGGATCTTGCATGATTATTATAGTTATAAAATAGTTACAGGAAAGCAGATCATGGCTCCTTTTAAAAAAAAAAAAAGCATCCTAATGGTAATAGCAGTTCAACAATAGAATAATTTTCCTGAAGATGGATATGTTCAAGCAAAGGCTAGTTAAATGTCTGCCAGGGATGCTATAATTTGGATATTTGAATGGAATAGGGGCTGGATAAAGTGGTCTAAATAGGTCCTTTCAACTCAGTGCCTCTATCCTTAATGATTCTACAATCCTCTCTCTCTGTTTATTTTATTATGTGTGTTGTGATAATGGATTTTATTAAAATGCAACTTATTTATATATTTTGTCTTAGAAAAGAAAGTCTCCAACTAAGATCCATAGGGAACAAGTACACTTCCTTCCTTTGCTTTTTTTTCTGGATGGCGTCTTTATCCTTGGAAACAAATGAACAGCAATATCCGCTTTGCCAAGAGTTGTATCTGGAAATTCTTGATGATCTTAAATTTGTACCAACCAGGGCTTGGTACCAAAGTAGACATCACTTATGTGCCAAGCCCATGTTTTTGTACTGTGAAATTTTTATAGCTGCTGACAGTCTGTGGGGTTGACTGAAGATATGTGCCCAGAGGAAATGTAATTGCCTTGTGTACAAGAACAGTGTGTATGAGTGAATAAACCTTAGCCAACTTGGTAAACCTATTTCTGGCACAATATTAAATTGCATTCGCTGCACCCCACCTGCATTAGCAAACTGTGGAATCTCAGTGGGAACACTTAGAACTGGCTCTCTTTTAAAGAACACACAAAGATGTTTAATTGGCACTCCAGTGAACTATAAAGAAATGTATGGGTGGACATCTAAGGAATGGAAATTGAGTAGCAAATTGGCTGCTAAAACTGTGGTGACATGGACTATGCAATTATCATTCACATTGGAAGCAGAGATAGGAGAATTCCTTCAAGGTTGATTTCAATTTGGTGAAAGAAGTCGTTTCTCTCTCAATTTCTATTTGTCATTATTTTTCCTGGTTAGCTTATATGTTTTCTTTCTCCCAAGTGCTCACCCTCTCTCTTCTTTTCTCCTAGATCCATTTATTTTTTTACGGTAATTTTCAGATATGTGGATTTCAATTTCCAGAATTCCCCAGCCACTGTTGCATTGCTGGCTGGGGAATTCTTGGAGTTGTAGTTCACATATTTTAAAGATGCCAAGTTTGAAAAATACTGCCTTGGACTATGAGTCCATCTAGCCTTATAGTATTTGTTGTTTTTGACAGTAGTTTTCCAGAATTTCAAATTATATTTATGTTTCTCTTTTTAGTTAGAAATGTCAGAAGTGAAAGTATAACCTTCTTCCACTGAACTACAATCTATATGATAGCCAGATTTTTTTCCAGGTTCATAAATAGATTTATACTGAATAGCATGGTAGTGTAAAGTGGTGAAAACCTCCCACTCAGAAGGTTGAGAGTTCAATCCTAGGTATTGGTAGATGTTTCTCTTTCAATTTTTTCTCTCTCAAAGAAAAAATATCAGCTGCAAAGTACCTGTATTTTTTGGAGTATAAGATGCACTCCCCCCCCAAAAAGAGACTCATAATTTGGGTGTGTCTTATATTCTGAATGTAGCTTTTTCAAAGCTTTTTTTCAGACCTAACGAGGCGAAGAGTGAAGTGATCTTTGCAGGCTTTTTTCAT
>JANHFT010005811.1:71650-93765 GCA_032467955.1 Pseudoxenodon macrops | reverse complement strand
GTACTGACTCACACACAATGCAAAAGCACACAAAATGGCAACAGATTTAACAGTTTTAACAGGACTGGTTCTATGACGTCATCAGCTGCTTGCAACCTACTCTATAGAACCGGGCTGAACTGGTAGGATTTCACCCCTGGCGCAGAGGGTTTGGAAGGCTTGCAGAGTGTTTTTTTTGGAATGGGGGAAGGTAAAAATTCCCCCGTTTTTGTAAAAAATGGGCGGAAAATGGGCCATGTTTTGGAAAAAATAGTCCCGTTTTTGCCTTCTCCCAGCCCACAGAAACAGTCTGCAGGCTTCGTAAATTCTCTGCACACCCCGTTTTTCGTAAAAACTGGTGAAAAACGGGGTGCAGAGAGTTTGGGAGGCCTGCAGAGTGCTCCTGGGGCCGGGAAGGACAAAAACTTTTTCTTTCTTTCTTACCTCTTTGAAATCTTGGTGCGTCTTATACACTGGTGCGTCTTATAGTCCGAAAAATATGGTACATTCCAGATGCCAAACTTCTAACTAAGATATTGGAAGGAAACTTTTGACTATGTGACCATGGGGATGCTGCAGTAGTCATAAGTGTGAAAAACGGTCATAAGTCAGTGTTTTCAGTACCATTGCAATTTCAAACTATCACTAAATGAAGGATAAAGTCGAAGACTACCTGTGTATCAAACCTCTGAATTAGGATAGCTAAGCAGAAGAGCTCAAATTATATATTTGGTCTAGCTGAGGAGCTCTCATAGAATCAGAGCTAAGATAGGCAAAGCAGGACTCAACACTCAGCAGATGAGTGTTCAATTGAGGGAAATCTTATAAAAATGCTTTTAAAGTGACTCCTAGATTTTTGGAAACATTAATCAAAAATATTTTCATGTAGGAAGATAACAGCAACATGATGCAATGTGCCAACCCCAACTCCAACCCCACCCCAAAATATTCAGAATGGTTCCAATATTATGGCAAAGTCATAATTTAAGGTCATAAGTTTTAGAAATATTTAAAAAAATATTGGCTGTGCCTGAATAATATTCCAATGTCAGTTAGTATAAAACTTCGTTTATTTTAGTTAATGTGTTATGTTTATTCAGATTGTTTAATTAGTTTATAGCTTGGGGGCTCTCCTAGAGGCCTGGGAGTTTGAGGGTACTTTTCAGAATTTTAACTGTGCTCTGTACTACATTCTTCTGGATAGAGAAGTCTGATAGTGTTCATCACACTACATGGACCCCTTCCCTCCAAAAAACACACTGTGGTTTTCATATTGTAAATAGAGTACACCTATTTCTTCCTCTTATGCATATCATAAACTGCAGAATGAATCATCCCCATTTTGCAAATATCAATTTTGGTCAATTTTGCATTCCACATTTTCTGTTTACAAGTGATAAACCGGGAGTAGTTAAACCTAGTATCTGAACATCCTAAGTAACTCATTTAAATCAGACCCCCAAAATGATACATTTTTGAGATATTGGAAGGAAGGAAATACATGCTCTGTAACCATTCATCTACTCTATGTCTATCTGTCATTTGCTATACATATACATATACTTATACATATACATATACAAAGATTTATGGTAAGTCTAGACTGACAGCAAAGCATTAGATGTCTTTCCCTTTGGAAAGATAAAATAAAATCTTGGCATTAGCTAAGATTCAAGTCAAAAGCTCTCTTTAATCCCTTCTTCAGGCAAACAAAATTTATAACCTTTCCATTTGATCTTTCTTTAACCACTTGACTTCAACAGTATCCTTCCTCTGAATATGGAAGAACAACTGAATTTGACCATAGGCGGTTTGTATTGGCAGGTTTTAAATAAAGCATATGTCTAGGGATAACCTAAAGAGGGAAGAATCAGCTAGCAGAAAAACACTTTGAAATATCTCATATTTATCATATTTGGAAAAAAGAGGGACTACCAAGATGCACCAAAACTAAAATCAATTTCTTTCCTTTTCTTCCAACACTGTCACAGCAACTACTAAGCCTGAGGTTTCCCATCCAGAATTTTTATTATTATTATAGCTGACTGCACAGTCAGCCAGATGCTTAGTCTGGATTTGGTATTTTGTACATTTATCGAGTCCTTCCTAAGAATCTAGAATAGACAGATGTCATTGTTTAGTAATATTAAGATATTGTCACAGAATACAAGCTGTTCAAAGTAAAGCTGTCATTTGCAATTTACTGAGAATGAAGGCAGTGAACATATCTAATACAGTGGTTCACGACCATAATCTGTCCTAGGACTTTGGTCGGCACTAGATTTGGTCGTGAACAGAAGCAAGATTGACTGCCCATGCGCATACGCAGAAAAATGGTGCCGCGGCTGTGTTTGATTGTCAACTGAAGATATGTTCGTGAACAAACAATTAGCGGATTCTTTGTTCGGAATCCGATTTGGTCGTGATCTGAAGCGTTCATGAACCGAGGTTCCACTGTACTCCCTCCTTCTATTTTCCCTATAGTAGCCCTCTGACGTGGATTGGACTAAGAGAGACTGGCCCGAAGTCATCCAGCCAGAGGTGGGTTCCTACCAGTTCTATCTGGTTCTATAGAACTGTTAGTAACTCGGCGATGACGTCACGGAGCCGGTTCCTTTGGTGTCTTCATAGGCGCCGCCATTTTGAATTTTTGCTTCTACGTATGCACAGAAGCTATTTTTTTACTGCCGTGCGAGCACATGCACACTTCGTGCATGTACGTGTGCAATGTGCAACCCTGAGCAAACCAACAGCAAAACAATTTACAACCCACCCCTGCATCCAGCTGTTTCTCATGCCAAATAATCTTTTAATTTCTAGCCCAACACCTTAATTACTACATCAAACTGCTTCTCATTAGCATCGGTCAAGACTAAATGAGCATACAGGAGCCCCAATAAGCTTAAATATATTGTAACTGAGCATATGCTTCTATACATACAAACCATCCTGTGGGAATTCTAGATATAGTGGAGAACAGATGGTTTGCAAAGGTAGATATCATAGAATGATAAACTGAAGGAGTTTGTGGTTTAAGATGAATGAAAACAGTACAAATGCTAGCCTACAGCTCAATACTAGGATTAGGAAAAGCAAAATTGAACAAACGACTTCCAGTCCAATACAAATAATTGGAGATATTGGAACTAGAGCAACCTTTATCTAACTCGGATAAAGAAATTCACAGAGCTAGTGACTGTAGCAATGAAACTAAAGGTGTTGATTATCTGTAAAGCATTATATGACAGAGGCCCAAGTTATTGGAGGGATCAGTTATGTACCCATCTCACTAGACTGAATACTGTGATTGCACTGTAAGTTCCCTGTATTAAATGTTATTTGGTGGGACCTAGGAAGTGAGTTGTTCTGTAATTGTGCCTACCCTATGGAATAGCCTTCTTCTCCCTGATAAATGGAGGCTCCCACTCTTCTTGCCTTCCTAGTTCTTTGATCAGAAGTTGGGTCAGGATGGGAAGTGAGGCAGAATGTTTTGTGTTTGAGTGGTTACTATTATGATGTTGATTGGCTGTTAGAATTTTGATTTTATTATTTGTGCGTTTGTTAGCCATCGCTGTTTTATATAATACAGGCAGACATATAATTTCTTTCAAATAAAGAAAGGAAAAAAACGAGCAGAAGAGAAAATAGAAATATTTACAATAGCTCTCAATTTACAATGTTACAATGGCACTTAAAATATGACAATCTTTCAGACTTATGACTGTGACAGCATTCCCATGGTCACGTGAATTATGTTTCCATGCTTGACGACTCACATTTATGACGGTTGCAGTGTCCCTGGGTTATGGGATCCCCTTCTGCGACCTTCCTGACAAGCAAAGTCAATTGGGAAACCAGATTCACTTAACAACTGGGTTACCCATTTAACAACTGCAGTGATTCATTTAACAAATGTGGCAAGAAAAAATTGTAAAATGGGGCAAAACTCACTTAACAAATTTCTCACTTAGCAACATAAATTTTGGGCTGAATTGTGGCTGTAAGTAAAGGAATACCTGTATGTCTCTCAGCATTGCTGGGACATCAGAAGAAAGGATAGACTCTCCAGAGCAAGTATTCCAAACTTTTATGGTGGAACTCTTCTTCTTGCTTAATATGCAGGGGTAAAGCCTGAGAGCTTGACAGCTGATCTAGTTTCCTGTTCTAGATACAAGGACATCGATCATAAATGACTTCTAAACAAGCAACATGTTGCAGCACTCATAAAGCCTGGATAAATGAATTTTTGCCTGTATGGTTCTTGTTTCCTCAATTTAAAAAAAAAACACTTCCAGAGAATTACTTGCATTTTTAACTGTGGAAGATTTCAGTCTCTTATCCATGTTCATAAACAATCTTTCCATTCCATCCTTTAATTAAAAATGTCTTAGATTTTTCTTCTTCTTTCTATTAAAATGTTAGCACTTGCTAAGGACTGCTGATTAAATTTACATGCATTAAGAAAATGTTTTAAGTGATTCAAAAGTATTTCATGTAATATAAACCTTGAGGCTTTTTAGGATTGTGTGTAATGAAAATTCAATGTTCATACAAAATCCCTACCAAATGCTTTTCTTCAGAATGCTTTCCTTTTCAATTTCAATTTCATTTTCAGTTCATCCGGCTATCTGTCTGCTCATTGTCATCTGAGTTTCAGTTCACCATGAGTGTCTATAGAAATTCTCACGGTTGTCCCAAAGGTGCTTTTTCAAGAGGCAAGTCCAGTTGCCTCTTGAAAAAGCACCTTTGGGATTCACCATGAGTGACAATCCTTTCAGTACTCCAGTCCCAAGCCATAGAGGGCCTTAAAAGTGACTACCAGCATCTTGAATTACACCAAAAAAAACACCGGGAATCCATGCTTAAAACTTCAATAATCTTCTAGGTCAAGTCCTTGTACAGCACAGAGTAGTAAAACCTCCAATCTGGAGGTGTCTGGAGATTCTGAGTCATCCAATCACAGTTGTCTCAAAAGTTATTTTTAAAACAGTCCAGTTGCCTTTTTTGAAAAGCACTTTTGAGACTCCAATCTGGAGGTTACGAGGGCATGAGTGACTGTAAACAGGACCCCTGGTCCAGGATCAGAAGCCAACTAGAGTCACAAACCAAAGTTGCGCATAGGTTCTCCTAATTGCAACTTCTATCATTTCTTGAGCAGGAGTCATGATTCCAGGGGAACCTACAGATTGTGCATCAAGTGTCTTGGAGCAATTACACCTCAACTAGAATCGAAGAGAGAAGGCGGTCCAAAGCCCAGAACCACTCCATCTTGCTTCTTTTGTGCTGAAGCCTGTTGCACCCCATCCATATCCCCCACAGCCTCTAAGCACCGAAACAGAACCTCCATAGCATCAGTGAGACCTTCACTGGGATACAAAGCTCAGCATCATCTGCATACTCATAATACCTCACTCTAAATCATTGGTTGACATCACCCGGCCTCATGTAAAAGACTAAGAAAGGCCAAGTTTCCTTGTCATCAAATAAAGTTGTCTTTAATGTTTCAGTCACACTATTTAATGAATGCCACTACATGGATATCTTTTTTTATGATTTCAGTTTTAATAATAAACCTTTTAAGAGTGAACATTCCTTCTGAGCACGTTCAGCAGCAAACTCAATTACACACGGTGTACAAACCCAGCTTTTTTTTGGGGTGTATCATATTGACAGAACTATCAACTCCCAAACATGACAAATTAATTCATCCAGCTGTTGTGATGTAAAGTTCAGTCAGTCCCTAGAAAGACATTTCAATCAACATCTGGCCTACCACATTTTTCATCTTGTGTAAGGATAAGATATTAACTAGATTGACTGATCCTTGGGGATCAGATAATCCCCTAAGCCATCAGGAAGTAGAACTTTGGTGAAAGAAGAGAATCCAGTAGAATAAAATAACTTTCACCTTTAAAAAAAAACTTGCAGTAACAAGGCATTATTATTCAGCTCTGATTTATGTGGAAGCTTGAGCAATCCCCAAAATGTAATTCATGCTTTTGACTACATTGCAATATGAATAGAGAATAGAAAATATCCCGCTCTAAAGATTTATGGGGAAAAAATCACCCAAAACCATAATTACTACAGTACTGTGATCTAGAAAAATAAAATGATTATGTGATGGTCACTTCATCCCACAATCATATTTATACATCTAGAGAAGCTGAGGTAGATACTATATATGTATCTCATATTTTTATGAAACCAATATGGATGTGACTTTTTACATGCATGAAAAATAGAACAGAGCAAATTCTCCCCAATTCCTTCTCAACAAAGGCCTTTTTCTTATAATCTTAATAAATGCTACCTGAGAAAAGAAACCCTAGATCAAATTCCAGCAGTGGAACATTTGGCATAGAAGTATATTTTGCCCACTTGTGATCTTCTCATCTAAAAAAAAACCCCTGCATTTGTTGCAGGGGTGGATTCTAACTTACCTCGCCGCCAGTTCCCTGCCTCCTGCTACTTGTGGCCGCACGTGCACTTTGCACTTTGCACGTGTACGCAGTACAAAAAAAATAATTTTTTTAAAAAAGGTCAAAAACAAGATGGCGACCCATGCGCAGTGTTGGAAACCAGGAAAAAATTCCCAAAAAAATCCCCCCAAAAAAAAAATCCCCAAAAAAGATGGCAGCGTCCACGGACCAGAACCGGTTCTGTGACATCACTAGTGGCTTACTATCTACTCTATAAACCGTTCTGAACCAGTAGGAACCCACCTCTGATTTGTTGTAACAGAAATTATTCTATGCCTTTCTGAGCAAAAATCAATCTATGATAGAAAATTTGCATGGACAAACTTGATTTTGGGTATGTATTAACAAAACCCCTAAATGCCATTACAAGTACGCATTAAGCAACATGCTGAGAAAAATAGTGAATATTAAAACACATAAATTCATTTTGTGTCCACATGCTGAGATAATGACTTCTGTGAAGTGAAGACAGACAGAGAGAGAGAGAGAGAGAGACCACTAACTTGATGTGGGGGGGGAGTGAGAGGATGTATCATTCCATAGAATACAAACCTATTTGTGAACTTATGAGAAATCAGCAACACCCACAAAATTAAAGGAAAAAAATCCCCAGCAAGCCTCAATTTTAAACACTTTTTTTAACCAAACCAATTTCCTTCTCGTTGCAACATACAAATCAGTAGGGATATCAAAGCAGTGCGAGTTATTATGTTAATGGGAATAACTTTACGTGTAAGGATTACTGAACATTAGCACCTGAGAATTATTTTAAAACATGAGTTTGCTTTTTTTTTAAATTCAACTAAATTTAATGTTCAAATACTAAAACTTTTAAGCACTTTTAAAATCTGCATGATCATTTGTCATCTAAATTCCTATCTAATCGTCATCAAGGTTTTCACGGCCGAGATTTAATAGTCCTGTATAAGTGCGGTGCAATGTAATCAGGATTCCCAGGAGGAAGCGGCTGCATTCCAGAGGACATAGAAGCATTGAAGCTTAGATAATAAAACAAAATTAAATTAAATTAAATTAAAGAATTTTCAAAATCATGAGTTCTGATGTAGAAAAAAAGAGAAAGATCCATGTAATTTATAGGTTATGTTCTGGTAACACCTTGCTTAAAGAGACCCTTTAAGTATAAAACCTTGATTAATGAAGACAAAAAAAATGGGATTAGATAGGATGTTTGGATTAAATTATTTGAGGGCTAAGAGAAGGAAGGTCTTCTACACAACAAAAAGTCACTAGTCATTCTGGTATTGATATATTTGCCTTTTTCCTGAATCCAAACACTTTACTGAAATATTACCCTAGTGAGATAGACACAAAACGGTGTATAAGAATAAATTAAAGTGTTTTATTGTTGTTATTTTTAAAGTGTATTTTTACTAATCGAAGGGGAGGATATTTGAGAGTAGGTATCTGGAAGGAGTCTAGAGGGGCAGATTTTTCTTCTTCCTTGTGTTTGCTCTGAACAGCATCAGATCTCATTGCCTTTATATCCTTTCTTATTATACTGTATATTTCTTATTAAAACATTCTACCATCATATGGTCCCTGAAGATAGGATGGCAAAGCTTTATAATATTTTGAAGACACAACAGACCATCTATCAGCCACCAGAAATTATGTTTGTATCTTTTATAGGAAGTATTAATTTCCATGAACATAGGGATCCAATTCAGCCAAAATTAAGTTCATCACTAAAATCAGCTTCAAGGTGATTAGCATTACAATAATATTGTGATATTGTGATGCCGTCAACCCAGATGTAAGAAGCATTGGGAATAAGAATTTAAAAAGAATTTTTTTTTACCTGAAATTTTTTGTGCCAAAATGGTCATATCAAAAATTGAGATGTAGCTTACTACTCAAATGTGCATATAAATTTATTTATAATATTAAAGGCTATTACATACAAAATGAATATATTAAAAAGCTTGCAAATAGTGCATTAGTTAGGGATGTGATGATCACATTGGAAAAAACACATATAGTAGATGTTACAGGAAATGCACAGAAAAAATATAAATAAATGTTAGCATAAAGCAGGAGTGTCAAACTCAAGACTCGAAGGACGGATCCAGCCCGCAGGTGCTTAGATCTGGCCCACGGGGTCATTCTGGAAACAGCGAAGGACCAGCCTGTGGTGCCTGTGCCGGGATCAAACACAACCCTGATGTGGTTCTTAAGGAAATAGAGCTTGACACCCCTGGCCTAAACTATAAATTCCCCTTGGAAACGTTACTATCCAGAGAAGGGGAAGGCAGCAGTGCATTCTAATCCTATTTTTAAACTTGTAATAGGTTATGTGTATATAAAGATAGGTATGGCATAGGCATAAAACCTCAATAACAGTCCCTCTTTGTCCCACTCATTATCCTCCTATAGTAGCAGACTAACTGGTTATTTTAATAGCAAGCATTGTTATAATCATATCTACCAGGTAGGAATGAAAAAAGCGCTAAGGCCTTTGGCCTCTTTCTGTTCAGATGAATAGCTGGTAAAAATTATTAGAAAATTGCAGTAAAGTCTTAGTAATTGCATGAAACTGTCATTCATTTCATCAGAGGAAAATAAATGGGAATGTTACGTGAATAGGTGTACACTTATAAATACTTTGGAATCCTGTTTCAGGCTTCACAATCGTGAAGACATATTTTTAATATCTGGCAAATGTTGCTCAATGTCACTCTCCGGCTATTTTGATATTTTTTTTCCAGTTGAAAGACACCACTTCATCTGCAGATTGCAAAGTCTCCTTGTCAAAGTCATTTATCATCTCCTCTACTGTAACCAAGTCTGTGCTTTTAGAAACCTTGACACCCTAGAGGCCATTCAGTCTAAGTGTATTAGAGGTATCCTTGCAGTCCCAAGATATTAGCTATCCTTGCAATCCCAAGATATATTAAAACAATCCACTTTGTAAGCTTAGATGTCTCTAGATGCTAGAACTTTGTGTCATCATTTTAACTTTTAGCTACAGTAATCTTCTTTTTTCCTAGCAAGTCTGGCTTTACAGATTTGCAAAGTGAAGCATTTAAGAAATGCTGCTGGCAAGTTTCCAGTGACATTATGGAAGTTTGCATTAGGTTTTGAAAAACTCCACAACTATCCTCGTAGCACATTTGGAATAATGATTTTCAAATCAATCTAAGACCAGTTCCCCGTTTCACAATACATTGGAATCTTTTCAAATCGGTGACTGCCAGTCTTTTAGCTCTTAACCCGTCACAGTCCTGAAATTTCACCAGACCTTCATTTTGGCCAGGTTGGATACTTTGTGTACTGTTGTACTGTAGGGAAGCTACAAAAATATTATCCTGTATTGGTGTATACTGTATATCAGTGGTCCCCAACCTTTCTGGCTTGGCAGACCGGAGAGGGGGGAGAAGAGGCGATGATTCTTTGCGAGTGGCAGGCAGGGACGTGTGAGCACGTGCAGCTCCATTTGTTCGTGTGAGGGAGGTTTGCATGCAAACACAAGATGGCTGCTGCTCATATGAGGGGAGATTTGTGCATGTGCTTGCCCGCCACCCGTGTGGCCCAGTTCCAAACAGATCATGGCCCAGTAGTGGGCTGCGGCCTGAGCATTGGGGACCCCTGCTGTATGATATACTTTTAAGCTAGAGAGCCAGTTTGATGTAATATTTAGGTATCAAGCTAGAAGTGTGAGGTTGTATTAGTACCACTTTGAGAATAAAGCCAGATAGGTGACCTTTGGCCAGCCAGTCCATAAAGGCAAACCACTTTCAGAATCTTACCAAGCCAGCTTCAGGGACCAGTGTGTATGCTTGATTTATTTATTTATTTATTTATTTTATTTATTAAATCAGTATGTCAGGTAGATACCAAGAATCAACCCAAAACTCAAAGGTGGGCATGCACACACACACACACACACACACATTTTTCAATGTATTTTGAAGGTTTTAAGACATGAATATTCTCGTCCTCTGCAACCTTTGGCAAAGTGATTAGGGTTACTTTGCACTTATTTTTAAATGGGTGCATTTCATTGTTCTGGACATACAATACATAGACCTCTCTTTAAATATTTGCAGCAATTACAACATTTCCCAAACTTGCACAGCTGCCCAGTACTGAAAAACAGTTAAAACGGCCCTATTAATGGCAATGTATTAATGTATTAATGGCAATGCAGCCCATTGCTTCCATATTGTTTATCATAGCCCTACAACAGAATCCCTTTTTCTTGGGTGGGGATGTCTCTTAGTGAAGGTTACAAATGGAACTGATGGTTTTTTTGGATCCTGGGTCAAAAATCCCTCTTACTTCATTCAGCAAAGATTAGTTGCCCCCTGGGTCCCACTTTATTATAACATAATGTTTGTTGCTTAGCAAGGCAGTTGATAAGTGAGTTTGTCAGATTTTACAACCTTCTACTTTGATTGCCTAGGAGAGGGCTTCCGAGATCCTGTTTAACCAAAATTTCTGGAGAGATTCAACAATAAAGTAATTGGTTTGATCTTTAGACATATGGGGCTGGCTGTTCACATCTGACAATTTTAGTCACATTAGAAATAAGGGGGAGGGATTAGTTATGAAATTCTTCACGGAAATTGTTCTGCAGATAAATCTGAATGAGTTTTCCATAAGGAGTTTAGCTACATTTAGTTCCTGACAATGCTCTACGTTCTTCTCTTAATCTCTCTAATTTACTCCGCCCATACCCAAACCCTATCCATGCATTTTTACACTGTTTCAAACTATGATTTGGATTTAGTCATATACATACATCATTGCAACTGTGAATGTTTCTACAGGTGGAATAATCCCTTGACAATTGAGCTCAGCATGAATCAACAGCAGGAGAGAGTATCTGCCTTACATTTTCTCCCAGTTTTTAAAAAATTTCACACTGTGCGGGGGGGAAAAACGGTTCCCAGAAGACTAACAAGATCTCAGAAGCACACTTCTATGCAAGCAAAGTAGAAGGCAGGCAAGAGAATTCTTATTTACACATCAATTTAATCCTTGCATTTTCTGGTAGCAAAAGAAAGCATGCAAAATGTGGAGGAAAAAAGGTTAGGTAAACATGTGCTGCATAAAAGGAAATAATGGAATGAAAATGCATAAACTGAAGACAAATTTGCATTGTATAGCACTTTCCCTTGTTCTGAATTCCATTTATCATGATGCTCTACACAACATCATATGTGCTGCCTCAGAGACTTAGGGTCTACCTCCATAAGTCCTCTGAACTGGAATTTTTAATACAAGTAGTCTTTCGGTTATGATGTTAAATGGGACCAGAATTTCCCTCACACAATAATGCAGCCATGAAGTGTGATGTCACATGATTGGCCTACACACAGACAGCAATTCTGGCAATCCCATTTGCTATCATTAAGTAAGGACCCTCTGGATCATTAAGCAAAGGACTCATGTGATCAATATTTCTGACTTCCTGCTGACTTCCCCATTAACTTTGCTTGTGGGAAGCCTGCAGGGAATGTTGGAATATCGTCATCATTTGACCATGGGGGTGCTGTCATAATTATCTTTCTTTCAACATTGTCAAAACTTTTAATGGTTGAATAAATGGTCAAAACCCAAGGACTACCTGTATAAAGAAAAGGGAAAATTTTAAGTATACTGGAAACTAATCATTTTAACTGCAATGGTTTCAATTTTTTTTTAAAGTTTTTATTTTCCATACAGTTAATTCCACATTTCATTTTTGCATATAAATTTTACATATCATAATACAATTCTTTTATAATAATATCTTAATGGTTTCAATTTTTTAAAGTCCAACTTTACAGCAAACTTATTTAAAATTAATATTAATGTTGTTTTAGCTCATCACATTTTTTGGGCTTTCCCATGCCAACCCATGCATTGTCCAAATCAGTAGTTGCTCATCCCAAAGAACTTAAGAACCCATGTTTTACACATGACACAATCAATCAATAGAGAAAGTCAGATTGTCTGAAGACAAAAGTGTGAATCCAAAAAACTGGATTTTACTTTCTGCCAAACTAAAAGATTGGTGTAGGTTCCCTTCTTCATCAGCAATAGGATTTAGAGAACAATAACACCAAATTATTTCAGCTGTCCTAGATTTATGGAACCTGATTTTGCAGTCATTTGCACAAAGCCAAGGTAACTTAAATGCTATAGATAGATATGTCCATTTTACTTCTGATTTGTGAGACTGCCACCAATCTGTTCTGAATTTAACTGTCCTGATTTCTGAAACTTAAACCTAGAAACTTCACTGGATTCAAAGTTCAAGAAAACTCAGCCTAGAAATTAGCATTACCAGAACATAACCTACACAAGTCTTTCCTTCTTAAACTCAGCAGCAAAGGATGAGTCTCACAGTCTCTCACACATACACAGACAAGTTTTATTTTGCTTTTAGAATTACCACTATTGTCTTTTATATTTCATCCATCCATCTTCAATTCCAAGACCTGATACAAAACAACTGGTTATTTTGTGTTAGCAATCCAATCTCGAATTCCTCAGTTTCATCTTGTTTATGATTATTACAATATACAAACCAAGTGAAAGCAATTCCTATTTGACTTTAGTGTATTACACAAAGACACAAGGCATAACCCGAAAAGCTTGTTTTCAGTTTTCTGAAAACAAAGTTCTCCATCCAAGCCAAACTTAATAGCAAGAGCAATCATTTATTTTAGAGAAATATTATAGTCTCTTATGATTATACTGAAACTACAAGTACCTGTTTGAGAAATTGATTGCTACGAACTTTCTGTCTTTCTACTCGCTGTGTTTGTGTATACAGATGCTCACCCTGCCTTTTCTACCAAATGCTTTTCTTATTGTTCTGGGATCCATACCTTCCATTCTAAGTGACAAGTAAACTCATTTTAAGGGAGGATCTATCTCCCCCTTCTTGTTTCTTTTGACATTTTGGCTTTCAAGAATACCATATTTTTCGGAGTATAAGACGCACCTGAGTTTTTGGGGAGGAAAATAGGGGGGGGAATCTGCCTACCAGGTATTCATCTGGTTAGCGTCCTTAGTCTGGTCAGCTTCAGCACATTATTTTATTCCTTGGTTAGGGCTAAAAAAAAGGTTTCTTTGGAGGGAATAGCAATGAAAAAAGCCTGCAAAGCTGGGAAGATCGTTAGCACTTCATTAGATCTGAAAAAACCCTTTTCAGAGGGAGTAGCATGAAAAAAGTCTGCAAAGATCGCTTCACTCGCTAGCAACTCGTTAGGTCTGAAAAAAAGCTTCGAAAAAGCTACATTCGGAGTATAAGATGCACCCAAATTTTCAGCCTCTTATGGGGGGGGAGTGTGTCTTATACTCCAAAAAATATGGTACATACAATCCTATGCATGTTTATTCAGAAAGAAGTCTCAGTGAGCCTAACAAATAGGAGACTAAAACCTGGAGTGTATAGGACTACAGCCTGAGTCTATTTACTCAGTAGCATGATTATTATAATAGCTTCTAACCAGCATCCAAAAGTGAAGGCATGACAAAGAAATGTGATAATTCAATCCTAAAATGTATATTGCCTTGAACAGTTTCTGGAGACATATAACAAGAAATACGGAGAAAAGCAGCTTATAGGTTTTGACGACAAAATGTATTGAATACCGGGGAGTATTTTGGAAAATATATCTTATCAGACAAGTTGTTACAGTTGAATGAATATTGTGTGGAAATGCTAATGATAAAATTGGTGTACTATTTGCAAGGAAGAACTACTGAAATTGTTCTCTGCTTAATATGAGCTAAAATCCCTGTATGACTTACAGCCCATCGTCATGTTCTTTAAGTTTGCTTTATGGCACAAAAACATAAGAATATGCAGTATGTATAATGAGATATGCCACAGAAATGGCACGTTTTACTGATTTGAAGCATTGCATTATAGCTTATATGACTGCTGTACTCTTTTTTTTTCCCTTTCCAATTTGTTCTATTAAAGGTTATTATGGAAGAAAAATATCACAAGGCAAACCAAGGCAAAAGAAACAGACATTATTCTCAAAGATCCAACCTGACACATTATTTTCCATCTATCTATCTACAGAAAGACCTGCACATGGATTAGAGAACAAAGTATACAATATCACCAAGAGATAAAAAGAATGGAAATGGAAATGGGGCTAATCACATAGCACGAACAACTGATGGCAGGTGGACCATCAATCATAGAATGGATCCCATTTGATAAAAAGCGAACACAAAAGAGATCTAAAACAAAATGGATCAACAGCATCAGCAAGTACTGCAGGCCCAATTGACAAAAGAAAGCTTAGGACTGTATTGGTTGGAGACATGTGGAAGAGGCCTTCATCCTGCAATGGATAGACAATGGATAAGATGATGATGATGATGATGATGATGATGATGATGATGATATTATTTTCCATCTGCTAATTCTACCAATAATTATAATCCCTATAATAAGCCATTTATTCATTTATTCCATTTCTAGGGCTGCTTACTCATACAATTCTGTATTACTCAACTGGTTACATCCAAAGACTTTTTATTACAATACCACAATATGCTTGTTGAATAGGCTGTAGTAGTCTTGCCCACAGACAACCATGAATCATGATTGTAAACATGTACATACATCAGGCTAAACCAAAACCAAACAAACTACAACAAAACTATTGTTTGTGATGACCTATGAACCTATCTATAATAGAAATAGCAATAGCACTTAGACTTATATACTGCTTTACAGCCCTCTCTAAGCGGTTTATAGAGTCAGCCTATTGCCTCAACAATCTGGCTCCTCATTTTAATGACCTCGGAAGGATGGAAGGATGAGTCAACCTAGAGTCTGGTGAGATTTGAACTGCCAAATTGCAATCAGCAGAAGTAGCCTGCAGTACTGTACTCTAACCACTGGGCCACCGTGGCTCATACTTAACAAAGTATTTTGTTGTTGTTGTTTTTTGTTCCTCATTGAAAAGACTGAAAGTCAACTAAAGATTGTATAGGATACAGAAATAATAAAGGAACAGGCAAATTATTACATTTCAGATTTTCACATCACCCTCCATTCTACACACATTCTACCAGATTGAGTATCATTTCACATAACCTATTCAATGCCACTAAATGATATATTGTATTTCACTTAGACTGGCATTTATTCCAGATGGTCAAAGACTATTCAAAATTATATAGTTTTTGAATAAGGTATTCCAAACAAGTATATCTCATTGTATGCATCTAGTCAAAACATGAAGCTATCTTATTGCATGAATATATTTTGGTCATTTTAAATTCTCGATCTTAAATTTTTATAGAGTCTAACAATGACAAATGATGCTTCCTTTGCTGTAAATTCCATTACATGGATTTTAAATTTATACATATCACACACTCGGTGGCATTTTAGACATAATAAATCATAGTGAATTTTATACCTTAAGAATACATTTATCGTAAGATGTGGACATGAGGAAGCAAGCAAGAATAATTGTATATATATGTATGTACATATGTATGTATATTTACATATGTATGCATATATGCATGCATATGTATGTACCAGAGGTGGGTTCCTACCGGTTCGGACCGGTTCTACTGAGTAGGTAGTAGGCCGCTAGTGACATCACGGAGCCGGTTCTGCTCCATGGGCGCCGCCATCTTTTTTTTTTATGTTTCTTTTGGAGGAAAAAAATTTGCATTTTTTCAGACTTTTTTTCTTCTGCGCATGCGCAGAAACTGAGTTTCCAGCACCGCACATGTGTCATCATCTTGTTTTTGGCCTTTTTGGGAGGGAATTTTTCAGGTTTTGTTCTACTGCGCATGCGCACGCTCACGCAGCACAGGAGGCAGCGAACCAGCAGTGAGGTAATAACCCACCCCTGGTATGTGCATATGTATGTATGTAATTATACATATATGTAATGCGTATATGTATCTATACTATTATTTTTTGAAGTTCCCACATTCCTGTTTTAAGGTACTTTGTTCCAAAAGTTGAAATATCCCTGATTACAAACCTTTTTTCTCTATTGTACACCATTTTTGATGCCAAGAATTAGTCTTAGTACCATTATTAGATAGGAATTGAACATTTGCATTACAGGCACATCTTCCTCAGCAGGTATTTGTGATTGGTTTATTACACTTAGATTTGTATAATAGAGTCATAGTTTTGCAATTAGATTTTGAAGCACGTGGTTTAGTTTTAAGGACAGCATGTAAGTTATAAAAATACATTGGGTGATGTTAGGTTTTATTATAATCTTACTTTTAGGATAATCAGCACATTTGGAATTTTGAAAGCTTTTTAATGGGCAAAAACAGCTATCATAATAGGTACATCCATTCACAAAGAATAAATCTACCAAAAAGCAAACTGATGGAATTGCTCGTGCCTTTTTTAACTCCATGGCTTACTTCTCTTTTCCCCCCTATATTTTATATTATAAAATATAGCAATGGACATATATGCACTCTCACTATAATCATTTTTACTTCCTAAGAATGGTTGTAGAAAATATACAACGGCCCAAAGCAATCCTAGAAGTACAGATTATTGTTGAGCCTGATACTTTGCTTTTCAGTTTACAAGTTTTCTATTTCATTTTTTTTAAATTAAAAGTATCAAAATTTAGTAACGAAAGGATCAGAGGTGGAATCCTACCAGTTTTATCCGGTTCTGTAGAGTAGGTAGTAACTCTGCGGTGATGTCACAGAGCCAGTTCTGTTGGTGGCTCCGTGGGCGCCGCCATCTTGGATTTTGTTTCTGCGCATGCGCAGAAGCTAGTTTTTGACTGACTCACATGCACTTGCTCACGCGCCTTGCGCTCGAGGCGCAACCCTGAGCGAACCAGCAGTAAGACGATTCAGAACCCGCCTCTGGAAAGGTTTAGGTGAGAATCAAGTCAAGCAGACAGAATGGTGAAATGCCTGCAAGCAAATCGGTACCTCAAAATGGAAACCCAGGCACTAAAACATCCTCAACTGAACTGAAAATCACTGCTATGCAAGTGACAGATTTTTCTGCAACTTTTATTTCTTTTCCATTCCTTTAATGCCAGGCGATTGCCCTCATTCCGATCAAACTTTTAGTTTATCTTGAAAACAAAAAAAAAGGTGGAAAAGGGGCCTCTCTTTCCATTTCATGGGAAACATATGGATTGCATGTAAACTGAATCTCTTTTCCAATCTGGAAGACTCAAAATATAATTAGCAAGGCAGTATGGCATTGTGTCTTATGCCACAAAAAGAAATAGTGACAAGTCACTACCAATAACAGGAAATAGGAGTTTGTTGTTCTCTTCTAAACATCTGTTGCACAAAACATAATTTCTTCAGTTATTCACACTATACATCCTATGATTCAATTAAGCATTATTCTCAGTGCAAATGCATTCTGTTTTAAAAGTCTGCTATTCAAAATAGATTACTCTAAACATTCCAAATTATTTCCAGAATTTCCAGTCATGTTCAAGATTCTGAACTGCTCAATAAAAATGGAATTGGTTACACATTATCAGAAAAATAATTACTTCTAGCATTTTTCAGACTATTAAAGCACTTAAAAACCCCACCCCAACAAAGCATATGCTGTTTTACTTAATTTTGATCAACGTAAACATAAAAAAATGCTTATATGCTTGCAAGTCAGTTTAGCACACCATATGGTTTAATTACTCCGTTAGGTACAATGCTGTAAAGTTAATAGCAATAATGTTGCTAAGACATCAGAATGAATGTCTCCATTACAATATTTGACTGAGGATATTTGTTCCATACCTGATGACTGTTTGAGATCAGAGCAATCATTTTCTGCTTGGGTTGCATTCCTGCTAGGGTACTAGTTAGCAGATGTTGCCTCTGAACAAGTTACAAATCACTATGTACCATACTGGATGTTAAGATAAAAATCAGTAGAGCAAAAGAGCTGCAGTCTAGTAACTTAAGTTTTGCCTTCAAACGGTATCATTTCCCCTAAATTCTTTTGAGAATTATTTATTTATTATATTTGTAAAATATTTTAGCCCAATTTAGTGATGCTAGGCATCTCTAGCTGATATACAATAGAACGTTACCTCTGTAAGCATGCATGCATATATACTTAGGTGATAAGAGTTGCCACAGCTTTTCTTATACAATGCAATTTAATGATTCAGTAATTTGTTTATTTTCCTGTCCCTCTGTTCTTTAGTGCAGGTATATACACTAACTTTTTATATTGTTTATAGACATCCAATCTTTCTGTCTCTTCTCCCAAAGCTTTACATAGTTAAATGGATATTTCACTCATACATGGTGCTTTTTTGACACCTGGTCATAACTTGCCTTCCAAGGGAATCAGGCCCTGATATTCTTTACAAGTGTTTCTATCATTCTGAAATCCCATTTGGAAAAAGTTTTTGGTAAGAGTCTTGACTTAATGTAGCTTAATTCTTTTGCTTTTATATAGCCTTCCTTTAGGTGTAAATTTCTTGTGAGTTCCCTTATTTTCTTAAAATGTCTCTCATTTGCCTTTTCTACTTATTTTCCTCTATTTCTGAATTTATTTCATTGAAATACATTTCCTTGTAATTTCTTGCTTGATGTTCAAAATCTAGTTCAATTATCATATATTTTTCATATAGTTGTCCAAGGTTGTTATTCTCCATTTTTCTAATTTGTGGCCAAAAATACTTGGCTATATCTTTTATTCCATTTAATTTTCAGTGTCTCTTACATCTTCTTACCTCTACTGAGGCTCTCTTTTGCACAACATTAAGCATAATGAATCTGTTCTTTATGTTGATCACATATTCTGACTATATGAGCCTGAGGTAAAATCTTGCTGGTGCATCCATTCTCTTTAGTTTAGCCTGCATGTTTGATACCCATTATTTATCAAGTCTTCCACAACCTCAATCTGCAAGTGTCCAGCCTGACAAAATTGTACTTCTTCATCTTTTTTTTCAATCATATATTTTTAAAACTAAATTCTGAAGCTGTCTGTCCAATTATATCCCTGTCTATTGTCTATGTATGTTTGAAGCAGTTGTTGACAAGTTATGTGTTCTTAGATCTTACTCTTCTTGTGTATTTTCATTTTTTGCCTTCTATTTACTTTCTAACCACAGCAATTAATATGTTATGGTGTTCTATAATATGACTATCAAATAACAATTACTTTTGGGGAAACTTTCAAAATAAGTTCTCACAGAAAAAAACATTACAGAGTAGAGGGTGTCCCTATTTTTCTTGAATCTGTTATCAGTTCTCCACTCATTATACCACCAACAAATTTTAAAATAAGTTAAATAATAAGACTGTTGTTTAGTTTTAACTATGTCAATTACTCTATGTGTCAGAGATAATACTTATTAAGTATACCATCAACATAGCAAAGAGAAAAAGAAGAAAGGAATAAGTTAAAGTATCAAAGGAGGGATTTATAAATCTTAGAACAGTTTCCATGGAAGCAAGAATGATTGTATAATGAAACAAACTATCAGTCTTAAGTGTTTGCTTTTTTATAAATGGGGGTGGATATGATTAATTCATATATATGTCATTCATGCACACACAACATTAAATGCCATCTGGTATGACCGCTTGGCTTCTCATTGCACCCTTAAATAAGAGGGAAAAACACTATGTTGTCTATATATATTTTTTTCTTTGTCAGTAGTTACTTATAGGTCTCATAATTGACATAGGAAAGGAGGGTTTTTTTTCAAAAAAGGGATGATGCATCTTTAAAAAAAAAAACATCTTATCTCTACTTTTTAAAAAAAATAAAAATAATCATACCAGTAGTATTTTTTCCTCCAGGAGCCTAACAATGATTTACAAATTTACACTGCACACACCTGGATCAAGAAGATTCACCAAAGAGTAAAAAAAATGGGGGGAGATTTTCACATCAAATTCTTTATCCCGAGCAGTAAGATTTTTTCCCCCTGTCCTCACATTCCAAAATATATAGTAAACTAGTCACTCGAAATATGCATTGCTCTGAAGGAAATGGTAAGTTTACTCAATCTTCTCACCTAGAAGTCCCACCACCCACTGGTAGAATATAGAATACTGAATGACAACCATGGATCAGTATATTTTCACAAACTATATGTAATTTCATGCCAGTATGATTGTATGGATGGAGATGTATCAAAGATGAAGAATATATCAGAATCAGAGCAATCAAAAAGTTTGCTCATCAAATTCAACTCATGCAGCCTATAGAAAATGGTAGCTTCAAAAAAGACAAAAGAGGAAGCAAGAAAATACATTATGCACAACAACAAATGGATTTTCTGAACAACATATAGTCCCTATGTGTGAACTGGGTTATATAACAGATTCAGATGGAAAAGTCAGGAACTTGAAAAAAGTGTAAAAATGGGAGTGGCTATACCTTGATGGTAAAGAGTAAAAAATATCTGCAAATTAAAGACTTTTAGAGCCAATACACAGAACAAGGACCATGCATAGTGGCCATCTTGCATCAATTCTTCCAGAACTCAAACCTAGCCTAATTTAGGGTTAGATTGATACGTCCAGGTATGTGACTATGTCAAGTAGAGCTTTTAATTCAGAAGAGGAGCAGCAATAGATATATCTTTGCAGAGTCACTTTGAGTAGGGCAGTTATATAAATTTGTTTAGAAAATAAATTTATTTCTACATGTCTGAAACTTGAATTAAAAAAACCACAGGATGTTCATGGAGGCCTTGAACTTACTATGTCTGACATACATAAAACTAATGTCATCAACCCACTACCTACTTAATCATCAGAAATCATTTTTACAAATGATTTCATATGTCATATATGCCACTTATTATCTTACTACTTCTTCTCAACTTTCTTCCTACTGCAAAATAAATCTTTTTTTAATTATTATTCATTAATTCCACTATGCACATACTTGAGGTAAGCTGTTTGCAAATCAGTAGTTTCACATAACAATCACAAACCGCCAAGAACTACCTTGAGGTATGATGGGTAGCCTATACATTTTTCAATAAATAAATAAATAACAAAAAGGACCACCTTTTCCTATTGTTCCGTAAAAGATGCAAGGATTTATTTTATTTATTTATAAAATTCATTTGCCGCCCATCTCACCACAAGGAGATTCTTGGCAGAAGTCGATAGTGGCAGAGCACATTGGGAGACACACTCATTATTTAATTTTAAAAGCCATTTCGATGAGTATTCCATTATATTGCTTCATACCTTCTATTTAGGAAATAGACAACAAAACCTATTGTTTCTTGGTCAACTAGAAAAGCTAAACTGGGTCTATTTAGGCTTGGTAAGGGAACATAAGAAAATCTCAGAGGTATTGATATATGTCTGTAAATTTAAAAGAAAAAAGAAAAAAAAGAAACACCATAACATTTTATACTGTTGTCAAGATAACCTCAAGGGTCTGTGCCAGATTCTGTGCCAGTCCTACCGGTTTGGACCGGTTTTACTGAGTAGATAGTAGGCCACTGGTAACGTCACGGAGCCGGTTCTGCTCCGTGGGCACCGCCATCTTGTTTTTTGCATATTTTTTTAAAGTTTTTTATTTTTCCCCAGGTTTTTTTCCTTCTGCGCATGCGCAGAAGCCGGGTTTCCGGCACTGCACGTGCATTACCATCTTGTATTTGGCCTTTTTTGGGGGAGAATTTTTTGGATTTTTTTGCTACTGTACACGTGCGTGCC
>JANHFT010005811.1:41860-55581 GCA_032467955.1 Pseudoxenodon macrops | reverse complement strand
TTTGCGATCTTCTGGCAAGCAAAGTCAATGGGGAAGCCAGATTCACTTAACAACTGTGGCAAGAAAGGTCATAAAATGGAGCAAAATTCGCTTAACAACTGTCTTGCTTAGCACCAGCAATTTGGGGCTCAGTTGTGGTCATAAATTGAGGACTATCTGTACACTTTTTTTTAAAACAAAGAACTGATATGTGATATTGATTACTCCAAAGTATACTATCAAAATATCCAGTCCTATAATCACTCTTTCTTTCCATATATTTGTCTCCTTTCACCTTGACAAGTGGCGGGCTCTTAAAGAGACTGGAGTTCTTCCTCTTGCCCGTGATTGGTAATCAGTACCATGCTAGCTCTTCCTGTCAAAAAGACTAAAGGATAATAAAATATAATCTTCCCTTACCTTTTAAACAGTTGATCAGATTTATATTTGCAATATTTTAGTGGAAGCCAGCTAGAAGAACACATGCCTGACATGAGAACAGTACAACAAACATTCCTTGCCTACAGCCTATAAATCTTAAAACGTTATTTATTCCATTGTCAATAGGGTCATCTGATCTTTCTCCATTAAAATAATTTGATTTTCCACACTCAGTTCCACTCCCAGCCGTGTAGTCATAAACAAACTCTTAAAAGCTTGGTTCTCTGCCAGAGGAACAAGCACAAGTGCATGCTCACCAGAAACACGTTAATAAGTCATCATTTGCCAACTGGAATCCAGCAGGTAAGGACTTCAGACTTCAAAGTAAGCTCTCAAAATATCCCATCACAGAATAACACACACACACACACAAAAAGAAATACCCATTCTCGGCACCTTATCTTGGAAGTTCACATTGGTTCGACGGTGACCTTTAAAGGATTACCTTAACACGCATGGAAATCAGCCCCTCTCTGATGTCTTCTGAAATTTGTAATAAAAAATGGCTGCGTGACTGACGTTTAAATTAGAAGGGGAAGAAAGGAGGAATGGGGGGCAGGGGGGGGGAAGAAAGGCAGCTTAAATTTCTCCTAACATAAGCTGAAGCAGAGATATAAAACTATTTGACTTTCAAAGGCCAGGACTATGATAGCTGACTACCAATTTGCAGTTTGCAATGTAACACTCTTACTTCATCAACTAGGGCGACAGAGGAAAGATCTTTCAAGCGCTAAATCATTTTTCCCCTTGAATTCATTTGTTTGGCTGGCATCAAAACGTAGAGATGGGATTCAGACTCATCCTCATCCTTTTCTTCCCCCCTTCAAATGTACATTTATATTGTTGGCACAGAAAGAACATAAAAGCAATAATGATTTAAACAATACACTTGGAAGCAATCAGTTCTTCTTCCTCCTTCCTACTATGCACAGGTGTGAAGCGTGGGAGTTGATCTGCAATCCAGGCTGTCTGTCTTTTCACAAAAGGAAAATGTTTCTCATTATAAAGACATCTCTACTTCACCATCAGTCACTTATGCATTGTTTCAGAAACCCCAAAAAAAATATCGGAAGCTATTTTGTATGTGTGTGTGTGCCTGCCCATTAAACAACGTATCTAGATATCTGTGAAGTTGGAAATAAGTTTTTGCTTTCTAATTGTTTCACTTTTTAATTAGACATGAATTGAAAATTATCTTCCCTAAGCTGCTCCCCATCCTTTATATATTAGGCTGTCCCTTCTCAAAGAAAATGGAGAGCACCCCAATGCTTTTTAATGGCAATTACACAAAACGATAGAGGAGAAACGTAAGATATATTTCATTAGGAAGACCCTTTAACTGGAATATTGCTAACATATCTCCTTGGTTTTAAAAAAAAATGATGTTTTCAAGAATCAAAATCTGAGATTCACATGAACAAACTACTATTTACAATTTGATCACCTACAGTTTAGAAAGAACAGATAGGAGTTTTCACTTGGCTCAGACTATCTCAACACACCCAGCATTTTTTGTTCTTTGTTTGAAATTGTAACAAGGAGTGTTATCCATCTTAATACACTTACTGCCTACGATTTCAGATGTGACTCGGTAAAATATTTTCCTTATCTTATCATTGGTGGAATTTGTACATTGCCATAAAAGGACTGGAGATACGCCTGAAGAGACATACGGATTGAGCTCTGAATCTCATAATTTACAACATTATGACATCCACATTGCATTTATCTACTGACCTTCCTGTTCCTTCTTTCCCATAACTGGTGCCTTCCAGATGTACAGAAATTACAGCATCCAGAACTTTCTGACTACCACGGGGGCACTGAGAATCCAATGAGCTGTAGTCCTAATGCATTTGGGAAACTGCAAGTTTGCGAAGGCTGTTCCTGTCCTGTCCAGTCTAAAACATTTCCAGCAGGACATTAAAAGATAAAGTGCAAATGAAGTTCAATTTTACATCCAGTAAAAACTTCAATAGTCCTAATCAGATCTGAAATGCACTGCAAGAATTCAATAGGACTGAGATTTCCAATAATGACTATATAATATTCTATATTTCAAATATTTGCTCTGTCCCTCAATTTTACAGTTGTCTGCTCTCGTTAGATGCAGGCAAGGAGAACTGCTTCTTCATAACAAGCACTCCAAGTGATAGAGAAGGTAATGGATTCGTTCCAAAACTTTATAGATGGAGATTGCACCCTTCTCAAATAGCATATAGCTGTTTTCCCCAAATGGTTTTCCTTCAGGTAATCTGTAAAGCAGCAGATTGGGGAACGATGGTCTACAGCAGCCAATCTATTAATGTGAATATGAATCAAAGGTAGGATGCAAAGCAAATTATTGATATGTCTTAAGATGCAATCGGGGAAAAGTCAATTATTTTCACATTTAGCATGGGGCAAAAAACAAACAAACGTAGAAGGCAACAATCAACAGTATATATTATGTACATACACACATCTATAAAACATACTCAACAAAGTAAGTTTACACCTATTAGAAGTAAATCCCACTGAACTCAATTGATTTTACTCTCAGGTAAATAGACACAGGGCTGCATTATAAATATATACCACCGACCTAGTATTCAAGCAAAACTGGCAGAATTTTAATTCTGGTTGTTTTGATTCATATAGTTAATCTCAAAATTCATAGATGACATTTTGCATGTGCAGTTATCTGTGATTTTGAACAAGATATCAAAATAATACACTAGATGTTTATAAAACACCCTTACAGTCATACCAAGTGACATTTATATTTGTGGTATTTTCTTCCTGCTTTTAATAAGTGGATAGATCTAGCCTATTTGTTTCTGATCAATGAGATATGGATCAAGCACTGAGGACCTAATCCCAACTAATTCCCACAATACTGTCAAATTATTTACTAAGATTATATTACTATTATTCTTCCCTTCCTTCCTGTTACCTATCTCCTTCCACTTATGACTATAACCATGTTGCTTGTATCTTTGCGATTTATATTGTTTTTATTTGTTCCTAGTATGATTTGGCTTATTAGTAATCTATGATTATCACTAAGTGTTGTATCTTATGATTCTTGATGAATGTATTTATTTTTATTTTTATGTACACTGAGATCATATGCACCAAATACAAATTTCTTGTGTATCCAATCAGAGTTGACCAATAAATAATTCTATTCTATTCTATTCTATTCTATTCTATTCAAAATGGTGATGGCTGCCAGAGCCAGGAAGAGGAACCCGGCAGTAACAATATGGAGTCCATGAGCAGCTGAGACAAAGAAGAGGATAATGTCAAACGAGATTCCTACATTCCTAAACTAAGTTAAAATTTCTTGATCAGTTGAATGACTTGCCTCCAGACATGGGTGTTACAACACTGGAGGTTTTTAAGAAGAGATTGGACAATCATTTGTCTGAAATGGTATAGGGTTTCCTGCCTGAGCAGGGGTTGACCAGAAGACCTCCAAAGTTCCTTCCCATTCTTATTCTGTTATTTACTTACAATAGAGTCTCCACAGAGGCCAGGAGGGTAAAGCATAAAACTATAAGGAAGATACAGAATCACTTATAGGAGAAAAATGAAGAAAAGCCATCCAGAAGAGAGTGCCACAAGAAACTCCAAAATGAAGCTGAGAGGAATTGATGGTTACAGAGTCCTTATCTCGGAAGCTTGAAGAAAATGTGGAGGAAAGCAAACAAATTATTCTGGGGAAAGATAAAGTGGAAAGACAGTTCAAGAGGAAAGGCAGCAAAAGCAATAAAAGTCCAGTTAAGGTGTATAATAATAAAAGGAGTCAAGAAAGTGCTAACAGTTAAATATTTAGGACATAGTGAAACCAGAAGAAATGTGATGAATAACAGTATTTGGAAAGATAAAGGCATTAAGTGCAGAAAAATATTCAAGGTTAAGAATGAAATCTAATTACAAGGAATTAAGTGAAAATAAAACAAAATTCACAGAGATATAGAAAGATAAAATTTAAAAAGCAAAACAGGCAGTCTTATTCTTTAGCAAGTATACATTTGTATAATAAAGCTTAATCTCTTTCAAACCGCCATCATTGGAAAAAAAAGAACCTACAGCAAATGTGAATTTGAAAAGTTCTTATCAACTTGCAAAGCAAAAAATAAATAAATAATAATCTATCACTAAAGATCTCTCAGTGTGTTTTATAAATGATTGTTTGATCTGAATGCAGATTTCATATTCACAGGAAAGATCTCTTACTTTACTGAATAATGTTATCACCATGGTACCGAGACAGCTTTTGATAACCAAAAGGTGAAATATAGATATGGATATACACAATGTTTTTAATAAACATCAGTAAAGTTTGGCAATTGCATCCAAAGTGGGGGGGGGGCTTTCCTGAAGTCCCACAAATTCTTTGCCCACACACTTTGATTTAAAAACCACTTTACTCAATTAATACCAGCTAAAGAATATATAAAAAGTTGTGCTGAATATAATCAAAGGTCTATACCCTTTCCATCACTCTGTTATTACAGTGATAAAGCAGATGCCTATAAAAATGCACATGTGATACAGCAGCGTATTAGCGTATTAGCACTTTGATTTCCCAGAAAATGATTCCAAGAGTCATATTTCTATAATAGGGTGTTCATTAAAGCATGCAGATATGAAACTTCTAGGAGAATTAGGACAAGAAAATTCAAACAAAAAGAATTTTGCAAGCTTGACAACTAAAACAATAGCACTGACTCCCAAACATAAAGTGTGTGTGTGTGTGTGTGTGTGTGTGTGTGTGTGTGTGTGTGCATACAACTAACTGATCAGAGGCACAGTAAATAATTCACAGGGCCAGTGAAAATTTATGTAGAATTAGACAATCAAGGAGCAGCTATTTTTCAAAAAACTCTATACAATCAATTAAACTGGAAGGATAAAATTCAAATAAATCAAAATTGACCTACTGAGTTGTAATCCTGCTTTGAGCACAAAGCCATCTAGGTGACCTTGGGATTAATCACTTTCTTGCTGGCCTAGGAAGGAGGCAATGGGAAAGCACTTCTGAAAAACCTTGACAAAAAAATTGCAGGGACTTGTACAGGCACTCTCTGTACAAGTATAACTTGCCATAGAATGCCCTACACAATAATGAGCCATGAAGCTGGATTTTGTGGAACAAAAATGATATATATCCATTGCCTATTTAAGAACTGTCAAAACCAAAACAACTACTGTGAATCTACACAAAAGTATCCATGGCAACCAACAAAGCTAAGGTTTAGTTAATGGAATGTATAGAATTGCACACATATGTGAATTAAGAAGAGTTGAAAGTTTTTTTTTAATATGATTTTTCAAAACACTTTTACTTGCTATGCCCTTATTTCTAAGCACAGTATAAGGCTTGTTTTTCTCTACAACAATGGCTCCATGAAGTTTGTTGGGTTGAGAGACAGTGGTGGCTCTAAGTTAAACCTACTTAATTCTGTGGCTGCAACATCTTTCTTAACATTAAGGCATATCAAATCCCCCATTCTCCACAATGTCTTTATACCACACAGCTTTCAGCATTTGTTATTTCA
This sequence comes from Pseudoxenodon macrops, assembly GCA_032467955.1. Taxonomy (NCBI): domain Eukaryota; kingdom Metazoa; phylum Chordata; class Lepidosauria; order Squamata; family Pseudoxenodontidae; genus Pseudoxenodon; species Pseudoxenodon macrops. The sequence goes on along the minus strand of JANHFT010005811.1, from coordinate 49,612 downwards.
CAACTTCATCACAGTATTTAAACACTTTAATTTCCCAGCATATCTTTAAGTACACCTCTTCTTGCTCACATATCAGAATATCTTTTAATGAAAACAACGTAGCAGAGCCAGATAGCAAAAAAAATTATCTTCTGTGCTGCTCTCTCTCCCATTCAAAGGTCTATCAATGGTGTGGGCTGTAGATAGAAATGGATTATTAATATATAAATTCATTGAAACTGCAAATGGAGAGTTGCTTAATGGGTCTTGGAATTAAAAAAAAAACTCTTCCAGTAGCTCAAAGTTTTCTAGCTCCTCTATTTATACAAAGGGGAGGAGAAATAGAAAGCTTCTTGACATAATTTTATCTATAAGCTTTCAATCAGAAACAAAAATCAACTTCCAATAACGGCACAAACAACATACTGCATTCTTATCCTTTCTGGTTATGAAATGAGTAGGTTGAAATAGTCAATACATTGAATAATAATGGGAAAATAAATCCCCCAAGAAATAAGCTTCCTTTTGACCATTCAAGACATGCCAAGCAAATCAAAACTAATCTCTGGTCAATATCCTGTCTACCATTGCATCCAAAATCCCACATAACTCATGGGACATGGCCACAAATAACATCCTGCTGATTAAGTTTACCCTCTCTAGAAAAATAGAGACGTCTATGTTTGCTAGTTAGAATTAAGAACCACAGAGAAACACTGCAGTGGCATGTTCTGTCTGTCTGCGCGCTGCACACACACACACACACACACACAGAGAGAGAGAGAGAGAGAGAGAGATGATAAAAAAGATATGTAAAGAAATTGCTTAGTGCTTATTTTCCTAATATGCATATCTTAACATGACTTCATCTGTAGTCTACCATGGAATGTTTGCAACCAATAAATTGTTTGTAAATTGAGTCTCTTTATTCTGGGAAGTAGATATTGCCTGTATTTGGCAATATCTACTTCCCAGAAGTTTCACCTTGCAAGTGTTGATAATGTGTCCTCTATGTGACTGGCCAGACTTTGCCGTCCTTACAAATCAGCTATTTTGCAGACTGAGTATTGGGTTCATGGTCTTGACTGATTAGATGAATAAAAAGAGCTGAGAAGGGAGAGGGAGGTGTGGTCTCATTAGTTTTCTCTCCAACATCGCCACCCAAAAGAAAGGCTACACCCAGTTCTGTGTCCATTTTCTGGAGTTTTCAGCAATATTGAACCACAACTTTGATGCAATGCCTAATCAGCTCTATTTTTATGAAATAATTATAGATCAACACCCCTCCCTAAATTGCTCGTAACATTAAGAATTTGAAATTTAGGCATGTAGGGGAGCAGTAGAATTCCCACAGAACCAATTGTTGTTATTTCAGATAATAACAATGTTTCTGGTCACAGAAAATTAGGAAAGCCGTAATTTTTGCAGATATGTGAATATCCAAAGGTGTTACAGCTGATGGATGCCCTTTGAAACTTGAGTACTTTGCAAATGAAAATGTCACTCATGGTTTCTTGTCCTTGTATAATATAGGCAACTACAAGCCAGTGCAACTCAAATTTCATTGCTGGAATCTCTCTCACCCGACAAAGATATTGGATCACTTAGATGGAAATGGGCAGGACACTGACTGCCAAAATAGCTGGATGCACAATCTAGAGATAATGGTGTGCGTGTGTGTGTGTGTTAAAAAACCTAATTGCACAAGCTCTGCAAACATGTAACATCAAAATTCCAGTAAGAACAACAGTGAAAGAAGAAAGGATTCTACATGAATATATGCTACTGGATAAGGTACTGACATAATGAAATAAAATATAAAATACATGTGATGAAAGAAATGGCAAATGACATTCTTCTTAAATGCCCTATCTTTCCATTAGCAGATCAGTTTGAGGTTAATTGCGTGTCAACATCGTATAACCTTGCAGATGATTGCTTAATTTGTGAGTATCATAATATTTGTAACTCAGACCAAGATGAAAAGATTCTAAAATAAAAGCGAAATGAGGTAGAATTTCTATGTACCCATAGAAGCAATTTTTTTTTTTTAAAGACTGTGATTTTTATCTTTGAGGTTCCTATAATAGAACTACATTAAGCAAATTTTTTGATGTTTTTATTGTGAAAGGGGAAAAGATTCCTATTTATTAATATGAAGTATTTTGGAATGCCAGAAGTATGATCATTATCTTATGAGCATATGATTTAAATACAGAACCATTGTTTACTAGTTTAAGCATTCCTTGAACTGTCTATTTTGGTAATGGGATATGCGTTATTGTTTTTTCCCAGACTATTGCTGGTTTTTTTCCATATCTGCTTATAAAATACACACTAAACTTTGACTGTGTTATGCTGCGAGATTTTAAACACTGGTATTTCCTTTGCTGTTAGCAATATTTTTGATTGCTATATTTTACTTTACTTTCCAAAACATCTGTGCCTACTTCCAGTATCCTCAGAAAAAAATGAAACCTCACAAAGGAAAATTAATTTGTATCACAAATTTAATGAATATTTTGGAAAGGAAGGATCTATAGTTTGGAAAGATTTCAGTGTTTCAAAAGTAATTTGGTGGGTTTTAGCAAAAAAAAAACCATTGTGTATTAAATAAGGGAAATATTTGCTTTTGGCTTTTTATTTTCTTGAGTATCCCAACCACATTATCAATAAGTTTAGTTATTTGTAAAACAAAAATGTATACATACAAACATGCATGCATGCATGCATACCCAAAAAAATAAAGAATAATGACAATCGTAAGTTACGCAGTTATGTAAAAGAAAGTAGAATATATATTAATATATGGTAATAAAGTATACACACATATATTTACTTTTATATATGTGACTTTAAAAAATTAATGTAAAATGGCATTTTTACATCTGGGTAATCTATCTAAAAAAATATTAGGCACAGTATGATTAAATTTATGCTATAGGACATGCTGCTGGAGAGGATATCACCAAATAAACATGGGGAGTGGAGAAAATCTTGGAGTGGCTTGTGAATATGCAAAGAGATCATGAGAACTGACTGAATAGAATACAGAGCAACAAGGTTCAAAGGAACCTTTGTGGTTTTTGAGTTCAACCCCCTTTTCAAGCAAAGCATCCTATACCATTTTGAACAAATAACTGTCCAATCTCTTCTTAAAAACATCCAGTGATGGTGCATCCATACCTTCTGAAGGCAAGCCACCCCACTGATTTATTGTTCTCACTATAAAGAGATTTCTTGTTAGCTCCAGGTTGGATCTTTCTTTAATGAGGTTTCAACCCATTACTTCTTGTCCTGCCCTCAGGTGCTTTGGAGAATAGGTTGAGCCCCTTTTCTCTGCAAGAGCCCCTCAAAAATATTAGAACACTGGTAACATGTCACCCCTTGTCCTTCTCTTCTAAGTTGTCTTTAAGGAAATTCTGAGTCTGGATAGAGGAGCTGCATAAGTTAAAAGCTGGCTGAAGCAAGTGGACAGCAGATGTATCAGGGATGTACCTGGTAACAAGGAAGATAGCCCATGCTCTACTTGTGCAAAACATTATTTGTTGGTTTGTTGGTTTATTTATTTGATTTTGATGTTGGCTGGCTCCAACCTGACTTGGAGAAGTTAAAGATTGCACATTCTCTTCTCTCTTCCTATATTCTTACCTTACATTTTCAGGCCTCAATCCTATAATGTCTCATCATTCCAGCAATCTTTGAGATAAACATTTAAACATTATTTTTAAACATTTACATCATTACTTAAAAAGATGAATGTGCTTATCAAGAATCTTGGTTGTCTACAATGTTGGAATCCAGCCACTATTGTTTATTGCTTTAAAATACTGCATCAAATACTTATGGGTTGCATGAACTACAATAATTCTTTACACTGTACTAAATATTACTTTGATAATAATGGCAGTAAAGATTCTATGAAACAAAATTCTACATGATTAGCGAAAATGTCTGCCTTCAACTATTATGCATATTTGACTACCATGCTGGAGAGTTATAAAGCCATCCTATACATGAACTCTGAAACAAGCTAGACTGAAAAACGTTCCTGATGTTGACTTACTCTATGGCAGATTTATCCAGGATCACTTACCATATATAAATATTAATTTTCTTTTCGATTGCACCTTTCTATTCTCTCTCTCTTTCTTTCTGTATTAGATTTTTAATAGCAATGCAATTAAAATCCTTAATAAAATTTTGCATGAAAAAAGAAAATATGACAGATGGCAAACAATATGTTTTAGACTATATTGGTGCTGATAGACTATGCTACAGGTAACCCTCAAATTACCCTTCAAAAGTAGAATGGCATTGAAGAAAGTGACTTACGGCCATTTTTCACACTTACAATAATTGCAGCATTCCCATGGTCATGTGATCAAAATTCAAGTATTTGGCAACTGGCTCATATTTATGAGTGTTGCAGTGTTCTGGTGCCATGTGATTATCTTTTGGGATCTTTTGAGAAAGTCAATGGGGAAGTCAGATTCACTTAACAACTGTGTTACTAACTTAACCACTGAGCCATGGTGATGCTCTGGTAAAAAATGTAGTACTGCAGGCTAATTCTGTTGACTGTCAGATGCTTTCAGTTTGGCCGTTCGATTCTCACTCGTTCAAGTTGACTCAGTCTTCCAAGGTGGGTAAAATGAGGACACAGATTGTTGGGGACAATATGCTGACTCTGTAAACCACATAGACAGGGCTGTAAAGCACTGTGAAGTGGTTTATAAGTCTTAAGTGCTATCACTATTAACAACTGCTGTGATTTATTTAATAACTGTGGCAAAAAAGGTCATAACATGGGGCAAAATTCATTTAACAACTGTCTCATTTAGCAAAGGAAATTTTGGCTCAATTGTGATCATTAAGTCAAAGACTACCTGTATTTACCCCTTTTGGGGCACTCACATTACAGCACTAGTCAAAAGGGCCCAGCAGAGATTATACTGCCTGAGACTTCTCAGGAAACAACAACTGAGTGAAAAGCTGCTGGTAAACTTTTACCCCTCCACTACAGAGATTATCTTAACTTACTGCATCTGTATATGGTTTGCCAATTGCACAGTGGCAGATAGGACAGCAGCACTCCGGAGGGTCAACATCATTGCCCAGAGGATCATTGTTTGCCCTCTCCCCTCTTTGGAAGAGCTTCATAGCTCCCACTGCCTTAAGAAAGTTCAAAACATTCTTAAAGATTCATCTCACCCTGGCCACTCTTTTTTTGAACCATCTTTTTTGAACCACTATTACCATCTGGCAGACGGTACAGGATAATAAAAACAAGGACAAATAGGCTGAAAAACAGTTTCTATCCCAGGGCAGTAACTATATTGAATTCTACTGTATAGTGCAATATTAACGCAATATCAGGGGTTTTCAATTCAATTGCATAGAATGTGAAGGATGTATGTTTGTGTTTTATTTTTATATTTTTCTTATGTATAATGTACACTGAAGATGGCATTTAATTTCGTTGTACGAGGTGCAATGACAATAAAGCAAAGTAAGGTAAAAATTTATTCTATGTCCCACTTGAGGTGATTCAGTTTCCAGGAAAATCATTGCACAAAATTTGGGAATGACAGCATTCTAGATTTCGTATTACAGCAGGGGTCTCCAACCCCCGAGCCAAAGACCTGTACTCGGTCTGTGGCCTGTTAGGAACTGGGCTGGGCCAGCAGCAGGCGAGCAAGCAAAGCTTCCTCTGCACATGCACAGGATCTAGGTTGCATGCGAACTCCCGCCCCCTTGTGCCGGTCCGTGGAAAAATTGTCTTCCACAAAACCAGAAAGGTTGGGGACCATTGTATTACAGCACAGTCCCATGAGGGAGAAGATCCTGAGGCAGTTTATATTTGGGTGGAGTTAGACCACCATGTGTGTCAGACCTCAAATAAACCAGACATGAAACACAACAAAATCAATGAATTATATTTTATTGGAAGGCTACCTTAACAAAATCTTGCAAGTCTGAAGGCACACATTTCCGGCCTCCACTTTGAATGGCTTGATCCCGTAGGGTGGGTCCTTCCTAGGTTTATTCCTCTGACCGTTAAACGATTACCGAGCTCCTGCCTCTCTGGTCCGATTGTTTCCTAGGCAGCGCCTCTTTCCCTCTTTCCCCAATGTCATTCATACATTCCATTACAATTTGTCACTGGGCTTCTCTTTAATCTGGTCACACACAATGTTCCGTGATAATTGAGGAACTGGGAAGATGGCGTCCCAGTTCGTTAAGTAAATAAATACATCTGTGCATCTATTCCCGGCATGAATAAATAGCCCCTTTGGAGCATTTTATAGATTTGCTTAAAAGAACAAGGATGACGTGAGACATACATTTGGATAAGCTACTGCCAAAGGACTAGATATGAGATAAGCTAATAACAAGAAGAAATTACCCGTTTTCTCAATTCACTCAGGAACTGTGACCTGTTTCTTCCCCTCTGCCCTAGATAATAATTCCTAACTGCCACCATTTACAAGTGTCACAATTGTGTTACATTAGCAGTACTATCTCTCATATGCCTAGCAAGTCTTCTATCCAGGGAAGACTGCTAAGTATTTTCTGCATTACACCCCAGACATGTTGAAGGAGGACTGTTTCAGAGGTGGTTTCCTACCGGTTCTAACCGGTTCTATAGAACCAGTAGTAACCTGCCGATGACGTCACAGAGCTGGTTCCTTTGGTGTCTCCGTGGGTGGTGCCATTCTAATTTTGCTTCTGCGGATGCCCAGAAGCTATTTTTTTATTGCTGCATGCATGCATTTTGCACGCGTTCGTGCATGCACAAGGCGCAACTTTGAGCGAACCGGCAGCAAAACAATTTACAACCCACCCCTGGACTATTTAACATTTTGGCCAATCACATAAGTGTGTGTAATAAAAGAGGAGGAACTGCCATGTTGGGACTGTTGCGACGGGAATGGGGAATTAGTTTTTTCTGCAGTTCCTACGGAAAGTCACTGTTCAGATGGACTGCCACTGGGCAGCCAGTTGGCTCACACCAGTTGGTCAGTAAAATAACTTCTTAAAGTCTTTTTATTTCCAGAGGCGCCATATTTCAAATGATTGAATAAGAGTATTAGTCTAGGATGCTTCTATAGGAACAGTGAAAACCAGCTGTTCTGTCTTCCTATTGTCTTTATTTAACTTCCCAAAATATTAGGGTCTAATTATAAAAAAAAACCATTTATCTAAGGGACATTCCTGAACTTTTCTGTGACTATGGAAATTAAATTTTCTGCATTTAATAATACAATGAAAGCATTTTCTGTTAGGTTACATTGAGCGCCTGTGTGCATGCATAAATACATAATAACATTCATTTAAGGAAGAAAAAACTTCCACCCACTGCCAGCATTCAGAATGATGTCCAAACAATAATAAAATGATAAGAATCTAGCATAAGCAGCACTTCAACTAAGCAAGAAGAAAAGCAGCTTGAAATCAGCCATACCCACCTCCCTTCTTTAAAAAAAAATATATCCTCTATCTTCTTGTAATCCTTACGCCTTCTTTTCCCCCAAGGATTTATAATTTTTCTACCATATTATTTATTTTTGTTGGTTGCACAGTGAGTGAAATGAATTTGGCATTTTTGTCAACCGAACTCTTCTCATGGACCTGGGATAGGCAGATGTTGTTTGATGGTGCTAAAGCAGGGGTCTGCAACTTTAAATACTCAAAAGAGCCATTTGGACCCGTTTCCCACAGAAAAGAAAACACGGGAGCCACAAAACCTGGGTGGGTGTGGCCAACTCG
>JANHFT010005811.1:18844-29689 GCA_032467955.1 Pseudoxenodon macrops | reverse complement strand
AGGAAACCCTACACCACTTCAGACAAATGGTTATCTAACATCTTCTTAAAAACTTCCAGTGTTGGAGCATTTACAACCTCTGGAGGCAAATCGTTCCACTGATTAATTGTTCGGTCAGGAAATTCCTCCTTAGTTCTAAGTTGCCAAGTGATTGACTTAAGATGGACCACAGAAAGCATAAGAGGAATTCTTTCTGCATTCCAGCATCTGGGAGGGGAAAAGCTGGAGGTGGGTGGGAGATTTGTCCCCAGAGAGATTTTAGTACAAATTACAGATTGAACTAGAATAATTCTTCCCCATGTGATAGTTGTTTTACATTCAGGATTTTTTTTTAATGAAATCATTTGAAAACAGCACTAGACGAAACTAAAGATTTTAGGTAGAAAAAAGATTTACAAACCTATAAAATATTGCAAAACAATATAACAATGAAAGTACTGAAAGAGACTTTTGAAGAATGAAATCTGAAAATAGTAGCCCTAATACTATCAGTAATGATGTCTGCCTTTATGTTCAAAAGATCTTATTGAAAAGCAACATATGTAGAACAAATGTTAGCTTTTTATCTTTCTTTTCCTATAGCCATGATGGCGAACCTATGGCAAGTATGCCCAAAGTGGCATGCGGAGACATGTTGCCTGGTACATGCAGTGTCACCCATTCCTCTTCCGAGTTTCTGGCACACATGCGCATGTGATGATCAGCTGGCCTTTGCACAAGCTGCTCTTCTGTTTTCCAGCATGAGCATGTGCACTGGCCAGCTGATGCGCAGCAGTAATTGGAAAACTTGTTGCCTGGCATGCATGCACGCACCAGAAACCTCCTCTTCCTGGTCACGGCCCAGATGAGTGCACAAATTGCACGTGCATGCACGAAGTGCTCTCCTTTTGGCACTTGGTGCCAAAAAGGTTCCCCATCACTGACCCATAGAATATGTAGACATAGACTTAACCTTGGGAGCTTTATGGAACATGATCATTTGTTTGAAAAACCCCATTTTACATCACTTATTGTTTCTGAAATGATTGCATGTTTTGGTCTATAAACAAATGTAACTTGCTGGAGGAAAGGATAAAAACCAAAACAGTTATAAGAGAAAAAAAATGAATGCAGGTGGAAAGATTCACCACCACCCACAATAGAGGAATAGTTGCTGAGAATGGCTAAATTGATTTCTCTGAATTGCAAATAGACAATATGTATATTTCTTGTTGTCAGGAACTCCTTTTTGTGTGAAAGAAGAAAAAATGAACATGGGGATTTAGGGTGAAAGTGAAAATCCAGGCCCTAGTGGGAGACTAACACATTCCTGCTTTAAAATGTGCTTGGAATTTCAGGTTAATAAGAGCTTAGGATGATCACCAGCAAGATAAACCCAAGTTTATTTTGATTTAAGGAGTAACGACACAGTGGATGGTTTACGTATAAGAAGATGAGGTCCATCTTGTCCCTTCATCACACATGGGTTTGGAAATGTCAAAGGCATTGGGTGAAAGCAAGCAGTCTTGGAGATGTATCTACCAGCGCAAGATAACCGCGTACTGGATGACTTTATCCCATTAGGTATTATGCAGCGCTGCAATAAATCAGTTGCTCTTTGTGGAAAAGATGGACATCTTGTGGCTCTTGAGCTAATCCCCAAAGTGCTTCGTATGAGATCAATTCAAAACATCTGCCAAGGATGATCTGTGCCTTCCCAGCAGAAACCTTGGAAGACGTGGAAAAGAGATGAGAGAGAAGGAGAGAAAAGACAGAGCGAGAAAGGAGACAGAAGTTAGAATCATAGAGAGGGCTGGGACTTGGGAGGTTTCAAACGGTTGTCTGGTTTTGAAAACCTCCAGTGATGGGGCACCCACAACTCCAGAAGGCAAGTTATACCATTGATTGTTCTCCCTTGTCAGAAAATGTTCCTTACTTCTAGGTTGGATCTCTCTTTAACAAGCTTCCACTCATTACTTCTTGTCCTGCCCTCGGGGGGCTTTGGAGAAGGAATCAATTCTCTCTTCTCTGTCACATCTCTTCAAGTACTGAAAAACTTCCATGTCGTCCTCGGCCCCAATCCTTCTCTACAATAGACAAAAATTCTGCCTGGTGATCTATTATCCCCTATGGAATCGGGTTCTTTCCCCACTCCTATTTTAAGGTATCACAAGACTCTATAATTCTACTGCAGCAACTGACACAGTTTCCTATTAACACCTGATTTTCATGTTCCACTATCATAACTTTTAACTCTTTTAACTGTTTTATTTTTCTAACCATCTGTCTAAGCTGCAGAGGGGGGTTCCTACCGGTTCTATCCGGTTCTATAGAATAGGTAGTAAGTCCGCAGTGATGTCATGGAGCTGGTTCTGTCTGTGGCTTCGTGGCCACTTCGTGGATTTTGCTTCTGCGCATGCACAGAAGCTAGATTTTGACTGTCGTGTGTGTGCTCACTTGCGCGCTTTGCACACGCACTCGAGGCGCAACCCTGAGTGAACCGGTAGTAAGAAGATTCAGAACCCACCTCTCTAAGCTGGTATGTATACGATTCCCTAAAGCTGTAGTTTACAGACTACAATGGTTGAGACCACAATCTCAACAGATACTGGTTTGCGGGACCACGGGTGGGTTCTAAGTTATCTCGCCGCCGGTTTGCTGCGTCCTGCACTGCGTGGTTGCGCCGCATGGATGCACACATGTGCAGTAGAAAAAATTCCAAAAAAAAAGACCGAAAACAAGATGGCGATGCATGCACAGTGCCAGAACTGTGCCAGAATTCCCCCAAAAAAAATTTCCAAACAAAAATTCCAAAAAATATATATAGCGCGTCCACGGACCAGAACCGGTTCCGTGACGTCACTAGCAGCTTACTACCTACTCTATAAAACCAGTCCGAACCAGTAGGAACCCACCTCTGTGCAGGACCATGCAGGCAAAAAATAAATAAATGTTGAAATGAAGCTTAATGAATTTAATGAATAATTAATGAATGGATCTCATGAATAATCCATTGGGTTTTTTTGTGTAATAGGTCTCCTGAACTGGAAAACAGAACAATGGGGCTTATCTAATAAGGGAGAGCCTAACTGGGTTCATTTTTTTTTGTTAGTTGCAAAGTCATGTCCGACCCATTGTGACCCCATGGACAACATTCCTCCAGGCCTTCCTGTCCTCAACCATCTTTGGAGTCCATTTAAGCTCATGCTGACTGCTTCAGTGACTCCATCCAGCCACCTCATTCTCTGTCGTTCCCTTCTTCTTTTGCCCTCAATCTTTCCCAGCATTAGGCTCTTCTCCAGTGAGTCCTTCTTTCTTTCTCATTAAGTGGCCAAAGAGGTAGGGCTCCTCTTTTCACAAAACAGCTGCCATGGTGACTATGGGCAGTAGTAGTAAAACACAGTTATATCTGGTGAGGTTACTTTGTGCTACCCCTTCCACCTCCCCTCTACTCTTTACCCCTCCAACTTATTTTTAGACTAGGCAAACGTCCCATACACATTTTAAAAGGAACTACAGGGCTATTTGTGGAAACAAAGAGAGTAACCAGAAGTTCCGACTTTGCCCACTCCGAGTATGTCCAGTCACTTTTTAATTTTTTAAATAAATAATGAATGAATAAATAAATAAAAATAAATAAATAAAAATAGTACCTGGTGGGATTTGTGGGTTCCTGCTCGCCTAGCCCTGATATAAACAATTGAACACAGCCATTTCTTATAGGTCAGCTGCAACTGACATTGTTGCTAAAGGTTAGTAAGAAATGTTTTCTCCTTGACTTCAGTTCAAAGACAGCTCCTAGAGCATAGCTGAAGATTTTCCACATTTCAAAGAAAGCTGTCCCTTGTGAATTTTCATAGTTCGACCTGCCACCGTCTTCCCTGTGGCAATAATTAAAAAAAAAATACCCACATCTTTATCTGTTATAAGCCTCAGACTGAAAGAACACGAATCCCTTAAGGAGCAAATTCTTAAGAAGTGATTTAGATGCTAAGTCCACCGCTCCATAAAACAGCCTGAAGCCCTTTTTGCCATGTTACATTATTTGACATGACCTGCTTATTGAAAACCGTATACAAATATTGCTACACAATGTGCTATACAGAAAGCCACACATTCAAAGGGGGAGAAAAAACCCTTCACATTTAAAATCATCACATGCCGGTAGTTCTTGCTTAACAATCACCCATTTAGCTCAAGTTCATAGTTACTACGGCACTGACAAAATGGACTTATGACCAGTCTTCAAAGTTATGGCCCTTGCAGTATCCTCCACAGTCATGTGATTGTGATTCAGACACTTGGAAACTGTCATGCATTTATGACATTCAGAGCACCCCCCGGGGTCACATATTGTAACCTTCCCCACTGGCTTCCAACAAGCAAAGTCAATGGGGAAGCCAGCATGAGGTCTCAAGTTACAGTCATATGATATCTTACTTAATGATAATGTCTGATTTGCTTAACAACCAAAATCAACCACAGCCAAAACAGCTGACATCAGTCAATGTGATCATGTTATTATTTCTGCTTTACGGCCATATTGCTCAATGACCGAATTGCGAGTCCCATTTAAGCTTGTTAAGTGAGGACTACCTGCACTTGAAATATGGCTCTCATGTACTAATTTTCTGTATTTTTAAAAGCACCACATTATACTTATTATTAGAAAATAAATACACTGATACAGAAATTGTAAATCCTCAACGTATTAGTTGACCTCATTCAATAACATCAAAGGCTCTCTGGATGAAAAAGGGAATTGGTACTATAGGACTTTATTATAATTAACGTCAGAGATCCATATTTATTAACACCATTAAAATAGAAAATAAATTATAATCATGCATTCTGAAATGCCTATTAAAATAAACACGATATGTGTTATGCTATATGATCAACAATAAAAAGGTCAGCATCATGATAGCAGCTGCAGAAAAACTATATTCCGCCTGGAATTAATTGCTACATCCCTGTTAGGGTATCTGATCTCTCCATAGTCTTTTGAGAAGAGGTGAAATCATGTCCTTTAAGTTTTAATATAAAGTGAGAGTGGAGATTTTTGGGCGAGCGGTACAGATGTTGGGTATAAAGTTTGATGCTTGGCTTCACTCAGACTTATACTGTAATTAGAAGGCACACAGGGAGAGATTCAAGGACAAAAGCCCTTAGCATAAAGAGAACCAGCAACTGAAAACTGAAAGATGTAACCATGTATATAACAGAACCAAGGTTCAAATCTTATCTCTTTCTCTCACTAACAAATTGAGAATAATTTATTTAGGAATAGGAAAGGCAGTTGATCCCTATGCATTTAGAGTTTTGTCTCAAGCCCTTTAGCCGTCTAAGACAATGTGGCAACCAACAATTCTTAGGATGGAAATGGCTATTATATTAACATATTACAACCACATGACATCAAGGTTGCCAGGCACTGAATCAGTTATCTGTCAATTTGGAAGGGAGGGGAGAAAAGGAATTATCTGTAAACCCTAAGAATACATAAAACTCCCTCAGACCTCTGCACTGCAACAGGCAGTCAAGGGTTTGTCTGGCTACATTCCTGGCCATGTTTAAAATTCCAATCTAAAAACTCCATGTCTATCAAGTCAAGTCAAAGTTGAGCTAATTATTAATTGATGGGGGAGTGATGATTTCTTAGAGTGCTTGGAAACCTCCCCTGAGTTTTTAAAACAAAGGTTACACAATTATTTGTAAGAGGTACTTTATTTATTTATTTTTTAAATAGTCTTTATTGGAATTTTTTACATTAAAAAAAATAATAATAATCACCCCCTCAATCGGAGGTGATAGACAATAAAGTAAAACATATATAAACACAAACATATAAAACATAATTTCAATTTTTCCAACTGGGTGGTTATCAACCTCTCTCCTGGTCTTATCCCGTATCTTAATCGTGCTATTAATACTACATTTTTTTCTATCTATTCTTTATATATCCATATATCTATATACCTCGATCTTACACGGGAAAAGACCCGAATACGCCAAGACTTGCATATATCTATATATCTATACAATATTTATACACAAACATTTGCTTTTATGGTTCTCATTTACCGGCAACACGTTTCTTAACCACTACACCCAGTTGTGGTTTGTTGACACAAACAAAGGGAGCCTTTGCGGCACGCCGCAACCTTCTTTGCCCAAATCTCGCGAGTTTGCGGAAACAAACCCAGCAACCAGGTTCTCGCAACCACATAACGACCCGGAAAGATGTGGGAAGCGGGTTTTTTTTTCATGGGACAATGAGGTCTAGCCGCTTGGCATGTTTTGGTCGCGGAGGATGCAAATGCATTCCTTTCTTCTTTTGGACGTAGGAACCAATGACAAGCCGGGAAGCGCTCATTATATCCTGCGGTGGACGTCTCCCCAGGCGATCAAGGAGACCCACGAGCCGCTGGGAGACTGGAAGTACCCTTACATGCAGTGACGTGGCTTATTGGGGCCTTCGCGGAATTGGAGGGCGACGGGCTATGTTTCTCTTCAGCGGCCTTCCCGGCGGATCTCTCCTAATGGCACAAATTACAAGGAGGGGAATTGATTTCCTTCTCTTTATCACTTTGGACATCTTTGGAGAATTAAATTAATAATAACAACAGTATCCTACTGAAAATCAAAATTTATCCCTACGCTTCAGCCCTTGCCGTGTTTGTTAATTTCTCCAGAGAGACTTTGCTGCTAAACCCTCTTAAATGCGCATTCTTCCACCTTTTGTATCTGTTTCTGATAAATTTTTGTCGCCGCCTCCACTGGAGGAGGAGGAGAAGTGGACTTGTGCTAAAAGGCAGCCTGGCGAATCTCTTTTCGTTAAAGAAGCAGAGGAACAGACAGAGAGAAAGCACATCCGGAGAAATCGTGAGCGTCGATCAGCGTGTAGGAAAAGCGAAAATGAAGCTCCTATAAACGTTCTTCTTCTTGCTGCTGATTTTTGGCTGAAAGTCTTGTGTGCTTGACAGTCCCCATCCAGATGGGACGTTGGTTCTTTAAAAAAAAAAAAAGATCTTATTTTTGTGTAAATTTAAACACTCAAATCGGGGGGCAAGAAATGCGTTAAAAGGGGGAGCTTTTGGCGGCTTGCCAACTAAGTCAAGTTAATTCTCGGCAAAAGCTCTAAAAATCGAGGGACGGAAGAATAAAAATCGAATGTACGAAACTGATTGATGGCGGAAAGACTGATGGAACAGCTAATTTGCAGTACCTTAAAGGATATAAAGCTTATATAAAAAAAAAATCTCCACAACTCTGGGCATCGAGGCTACATAATTTGCTTATCCCTGTTTTGCTGACTAACATTTTTAGCCCTTGTAGCTTTGGAAAATCGATTTATATAAACGAATCACGTAAGCAGATGTAAACCAACTTGGTTCTACTCCATTAATTCTTAACTCCAATCTTACTCATCGTTTTTTTGTTCCTAGATAATTGTTTTGATTCCTGGACCAGATATCCAGGCTCATGTTGTCATAATTTCCTGCCAAGCCAAATTTACTTTTCCAGTTTTCTTGGCTTACGCACTATCGCATTTCCATCTCTCAAAGCAAATTGTCCATGTATGGGATAGAAGTGCTCCAAAATCTGCTCTTAATTTTTTCTTGCACAAAAACAAACCTTTTGTCTTTACTAAAGTGTGATTAACACTCCGAGAACTCCCAACAGCAGATGATTGTTATCGAAGAAAGGTCTCAACACTGGATGTGCTTCCAAAACAGAAAATTGCCCAACTAGGTAGCTAAATATTGTATTTTTCGGAGTGTAAGACACACTTTTTCCTCCCCTAAAAGAGGCTGAAAATTTGGGTGCGTCTTATACTCCAAATGTAGCTTTTTCGAAGCTTTTTTTCAGCCCTAACGCGCTACTGAGTGAAGCGATCGTTGCAGGCTTTTTTCATTGCTACTCCCTCCAAAGAAGCTTTTTTTTCAGCCCTAAGTCTTTGCAGGCTTTTTTCATTGCTACTCCCTCCGAAGAAGCTTTTATTATAATCCAATTCATCAACCAGTCAAGAGTTTAACATGTTATAAAAACCCAGGAACTCTTGCAAAAAGTTGTCAGTGTGTCATGCACAAATCATGAAATAGCCTGAATTCTGTGGGACTCTGCTTATGAAACAAGGCACCATTTATGTAAAAAGTTTCTTTTGTTTTGAATGCAAATGCTTGCTGTTTCCTAAATACTTGCTACCATTTCATAGAATAATGGCCCACATTTTATTCTTTTTATTCTGTCTTCAATTCTATTCCAATTTAAAGTAAAGGTTTGCCTAATTTAATGTTATGTTAGATGGATATTCATTTGTAGCAGATTAGGTCATGATAAAAAAAATAATTTGGAAGGAATTAAGTTTTTTTAAAGAAATGTAGAGAAAGAAATGCAATTTTATACCACATATCATGAAACGATCACTTAGCTCTAACTTCTAAAATATCAATTTTCAAAATGAGACAAACAAATAATATAGTGGAAACATACTTAGCTTGAAATGCATTATTTGTTCCTCTGTGATCAAGGTCATGGCATAAACATCCAACAATCAAAGCTAAAATTTCTATTTCTGTCAGAATCTCCTGAAATTCTGCTGTCTGAAAATAGAAAGAAAAAAAAAGAATTGTATTGGTAATGTCTACAAATGCAATCATTTTTAAGTTGTCGTTATAAATCGAATAAATCAGGGGTGTCAAACTGGCGGCCCACAGGCCGGATACATCACTGCAGATCACTCCTACCCCAGCTCCGAGAAGGGGAAAACGTTGCAAAACGTCACGTGACGGAAATGTGATGCCGCAAGTTTGACACCCGTGAGATAAATGAATGTTGGAGGAAGGACCAAGATGTATCAGCAGTTAAGTTTGATAGTCAGGATGAACTAGTGGTTAAACTGAGATCACCTTAAACCCTGGGATGATTTTGGTCATTCTCTCTCAGCCAACCTACCTCACAATGTTGCTTCTGAAGGGAAAATGGGAGGTAGGAATGCTGGTTACCTCCCTTAAGCTCATGAAGGAAAAGCAGGATATATGCTTCAGGTAGTCCTTGATTTACAACAATTCATTTAGGAACTCTTTGTGATTACAACAGCACTGAAAAAAAAACTTACAACCAACCGTTGCAGCAACCACATGGTCACATAATCAAAATTGGACAACTGGCATATATTTATGACAGTTGTACTTAAACTGTCCCAGGGTTATGAGATCATCATTTCTAACCATCCCATCCTGCTTGCAACAAGCAAAGACAATGGGAGGGGGGGGAGCTAAATTAACTTAGTGACACTTAACCACTGTAATAATTTACTTAACACTTGTGGCAAAAAGGTAATAAAATGGGGCAAAATTCACTCAATTGCTTGAATGGTTTGGCAGTGGCAATTTTGGCCTCAGTTAAGTAAAGGACTCTCTGTACATTTAGCAAATAGCTAAAGAGTTATTCATAATTCCAATGCTCTCCATATGGAGTAAAGCAATAACCTCTTGCTTTTCACTGTATCAGCTGGAATTAACTCATAGGTTAAAAAAAGCTCAAAAATGCACTGTTGCAACATTGCTAACTGGTAATCTTATAAATGCCTTCATTCTGTTGATATCCTGCTATTTTGATGATTTAAAAAGGAAGCTTATTGGCCAAGCTGGACTATAACTAACTGGTTTCACATCAGCGAATCATTGAACAGGATACTTTTCAGCTGATAAGGTGCCCAACGAAAACAACAATAAAAGGGAATGTGATCATAGAGCATCCCCTAAATCACCTTTCTCTGCACAGGTGCACTTCAGGTATGTATGAATAAATCTCATCCCTAGCCGGAGTTCAGCAGGGATGTGAACATGACAGAAAGGAGCTTTTTTATGTACAGTAAGAGCTTGTAAGGTGATTGTTCTCAGTTTTTCATACTTTCTTATTCATTTAACACACTGCACAGGTCATCCTCGACTTACAACCATTCATTAATGACTGCTTGAAGTTAGAACGGCACTGAAAAAGTGAATTATGACCGTTTTTCTATTGCAGACTCCCCCTGGTCATCTGATCAAAATTCAGATGTTTGGCATCTGGCTCATGTTTATGACAGTTGCTGTGTCATGTGAGAACCTTTTGAGACTTTCTGACAAGCAAAGTCAATGGGAAAGCCAAATTCACTTCACAACTGTGTTGCTAATTCAACAGCTGCAGTGATTAGCTTAACAACTGTGACAAGAAAGTTTTGCTCATATAATGGAGCAAAACTCAGCGACAGAAATGTTGGGCTCAATTGTGGTCGTAAATCGAGGACTACCCGTACTTCTTTTCAATAGTACTGAATAACCTACTAATGTCACATATTAATACTATGCCGAATCAATTTTTTGTGGGGGCTAGGATTCCAGAAAACTAGAGATTAGAATATTAGAAGCTTGAATATTGGAGGTGAAAAGGAGATACATTCCAGTTCAAAGGCCCCTCGGTAGGAAATATATTGTACAGGTAGTCCTCAACTTACAACAGTTTATTTAGTGACCAATCGAAGTTACAACAGCATTGAAAAAAGTAACTTATGACCACTTTTAAACATTTATGACCCTTGCAACAACCCCCTTGGTTATGTGATCAAATTTCAGGCATTTGGTAACTGGATTGTATTTATGACGGTTGCAGTGTCCCGGAGTCATGTGATCCTTTTATGACCTTCTGACAAGCAAAGTCAATGGCGAAGCAGGATTCACTTAACATCCCTCTGCCTAACTTAACAACTGCAGTGATTCACTTAACCCCTATGGCAAGAAAGTTTATAGAATAGAATAGAATAGAATAGAATAGAATAGAATAGAATAGAATAGAATTCTTTATTGGCCAAGTGTGATT
>JANHFT010005810.1:32638-52569 GCA_032467955.1 Pseudoxenodon macrops | reverse complement strand
CTCTCTCTCTCTCTCTCTCTCTCTCTCTCTCTCTCTCTCTCTCTCTCTCTCTCTCTCTCTCTCTCTTCCTCCCTCCCATCTCTCTCTCCCTCCCCTCCTCTCTCATGAATGGACCAACAGGATTATCACTCTGAGGGCAACTAGCCCAAAGACACTCAGCTGCCTTTCATGCCTATAGTTGCACTAGAATTTACAGTCTGCTAGTTTTTAGCCTGGTGCCTTAACCACCAGACCAATCTGGTTCTTTGAATACCACTGGTAAATTAATATATACTGTATAATAGGGATGTGAAAAATACATTAAAAAAATTAAGTGCAAAAGTTCCTGAGCATTTATTTTGAACAGAAAAATGTTGTTTGAAGTGGGAGTCAGGATGCCCCAAACATTTTAGCAGTATCTCAATTTCAAAACAGAGAGGTTTTAAAAACAAAATGCTCAAAAATTCCCATGTTGCACTTGAGAGAGCAGCTTTCCATTTAAAGAGAAGTGCACTTGAAATGCACTTGAAATGTTTCCAGGGAAGAAATGGAAACTTGAAAATGACTTTATGAAAAGTGGAGCTGATGGCTGTGGTGGAATGAAGAGCTTATGAATAGAGCAGCTCTTCATGATTCTTTTCTGGATAAGGAGATGACTTGAAGATTATCCACAAGTGTTCTAGACAGCTACACTTTGTGAGGAGGCTGCAAGACAACTGTCTCCAGTAGGTACTGCACTCCAGGAAATGAGGGAATAGTCATCTTGCTCAAACTATGATATGCACTTATAAGGACACAGTTTGCATATTTCCTTTTTAATCACTTTTGGATATTAGAAAACTTTGGCTAGAAAAATATGAAAATACTGGGTGAGTCACCTTCAATCCTTAAGCAAAAAAAAAAGGTTTAAATAGAAGTTAAAGGTCTTTAACTGTTCTTTTTTTAATAGACAAGAAAAAGGTAATGGAAGTGTTGATTTTGATTTTGGAAACTTATAAACCGAATAAGGGCACAGATAGATTTGAAATAAAATGTTGGAATTATAAGACTCTTTCCCATGAGAAAATGCTTTGTTTTGAATTCTTTTTTGAAAAAAATGATAGGATGGGACTTTGAAGATTGGACACTAGTGGGAAGTAGAAGGAACTAAAGATTGCAGTTAAAGGAGAACAACATTTAAATTTGACTTACTAAAATAGAATGAGGCAAAATATTTTAACATTAGATGTATTGAAGGATATTTGTGAACAATAGACTGAGTTAATATTATGATTGTCTGCCATTATAGATAGATTGTTTCTAAAAGATGTTATGGAAGAGGAATAAATTAAACTGACACTGATCTGAAAACAAATTTTAAAATGACAAGGTACAAAAATGACAGGATATAAGAACAAAAAATATCCCAGTAGAAGGCACCATCTTAGACTTAAAAAGTAGCTATTAATGAACATTTATTTCTATTTACATTTAACTTCTTATTTTTAATCACACATTATATCTAATTAACATTTATAATATTTTTCTAGTATTAATTTAGTTATCAACATTATTCTAGTATCAACATTTCTAGTATTCAACTCACAGTTTTAATCCCCAAGAAAGATACAACATATTAACAAGCCATTTAATTAAAAACAATGAAAGCATTCTTTTGATTTTTTTTGTAATATACAGTAAGTAGGGATGCTCCTCTAAGAAAATGGAAGACCTTATAATTTAATAATTTTTGATAACATGTCTAAACATTATAATCTTTTAAGCCAATTATATAAAATTCTAGGAGGCTAAATAATACTACTGTTATGTAAAAATCTATTAGATATAATTACAGTGCTGTATAATTACAGCTATTATAAGAAATGCATTCATCTTGGCTTTTTTTCAGAGCAGAAATTCAAAGGATACGAACGACTAGAAAATAACAATGTTAACAAGAAGGTAGAATTCAAGGAAATAAATGATTTTCACATAAATTGAATGCTGCTGTAAACCATGCTTTGGCTAAAGAGGCAAAATAATCTAAGTCTTCCATTTCTCAGCTGAAGATTTTTCCTTCTGAGTCTGATCAAATGTCAATGTTTCGTTTCTGATGCATTATCACACGGATACTAAAATCTTACTAAAAATTGAGAGATCGAGGAAAACTCTACATATTCCGATATGATTAGGGCATTTCTCTGCATGAGAACTAAGTGTCTTCACTTTTTTCATAAACTAATCATAACAAGATGTGTAGCCTTTTGAAATTAATAGGTCAGCTTACATTTCCTTCCTTCTATGTGGCTTCTTAGCTTCCTTCCAAAACCACATCTTAATTTGACATTTCTTTCTGCTAGGCTCCACATCTGCAAATTCCACTTGAATCTGGCATATAAGGTCATGATCATTTACATAAAAAGAGAACATAAAAGAACATAAAAAGAGCAAGTCAATGCAGGGTGCTTAACCATTCCTCCACCATCCAATCCAGAGACACAGAAATCTGTTTTGTTTTTACTGGGGAAAGATGCCTTCTTTCCTGTGGAATTATTTCACCCAAGATTTAACGATTCAACATAGATTGACCTCTCTTTTGCGCATGATTGCAGAGGGAAGGTGGTTCAGCCTACAGATTCCTTGTGACCTGGACAAACTTCTGAAGAAGGCAAATATGTATCATATATCAAGCAGTATATTATATTGCTATTTCTTTTAAGTAGTACTCTTCCAAATTTGGAAATTGGAAACTGTTAGACTGCAAATCTCCCAGTCAGTCCACTCTTTCTTCTGCTCAGTCACCCAATTCATGACATGCTATAATATATGGCATTTGCAATTTTCCTCCAGTTCTCACTTTCATAATAATAAAAATGTTATTAAAAGCTCTATCCAGAATTGCTGAACAAATCAATTCCAACGTATAGCTATCTCTTAGGAGTAACTACCGGTACCTAAATAGATATGGCCTTATAGGGGTCACAGATGCTGGAATGAGAGATCACAAATACCTCTCTAATTGCCTTTCCTAAATAGACACACTTAAAAACATCACACACACACAGACTAAGAAATTGATTCTAGCATATGAAAACAGTTCCACTCAGCAATTGCATCCAAACTTTAAAGGAAAAGTTGACATGTTTTTAAAAATCTTATCTCCCAGGCCAGTATGTCATGTTAATGTCTTTCAAGAAAGGAAATATATTAAATTCTTACAGACCAGCAGTTTAAATTTAGAGACATCACTAGAAGAGATATAGGAAAATTGTTGCTATAAGATGAAAGACATGGTTGTTACTTTCCTAGTGACCTTGATGAAATAGATACAAATTTATTTATGCCTGTTTTAAGCAACAATGATAAAAAACAAGACAGGTGCCAATTCTGAATATTTTTGGATCCCAAATCTATTGGATGTGCTTCAATCAGTGATGGCATGGAAACTGGTTTAAAGACCAGGTGGGAAGAACAGTTGTGATGATTTGCCTCAAGCAACCAAATGTTTTGGGCTACCTTGACAAGCAAACTGATGAAAAAAAGGTCTAGATTCTAAAGTCAAACCTAGGTAATTCTGTGGCTAAGTTTACAGAGGGCAGTCATTCATTTGATAAACTATTCTGTTTGAAGGGTGGCCCAGTCATAAGCTGGCTAAAAAGAAGAAGAAGACTACACCTCCATCCAAAAAGAAAGGGGGATGCTGTTGGTTCATATTTAGGCGATTCTCCACTAGGACTCCAAGATCCCTCTCGCAACTACTGCTATTGAGCCAGGTTCCACCTATTCCATATCTGCACATTTTGTTTTTCTTGCCTAAGTGTAAAATTTTACTTTTGTCACCATTGAATTTCATTTTGTTAGATAAGGCCAAGTCTTCAAGACTGTCAAGATCCTTTTGTATCTTCAGCCTATCTTCTGAGGTGTTGGCTATTTCTGCCAACTTGGTGTCATCTGCAAATGTGATGAGTTCCCCTTCTATTATTTCATCTAAGTATTTATGAAGATATTAAAGAGTACTGGGCCTAAGAAAGAACCTTGGGGTACCCCACTGCTTACTTCTCTCCATGTAGATGTAATTCCATTAAGGATTGCACATTGAGTGTGATTTGTCAGCCAGTTAAGAATCCATCTGGGAGTAATGCTGTCTATCCCATATCTTTCCAGCTTACTAAGAAGTAGGTTGTGGTCTACTTTGAGAAATGCCTTACTGAAATCCAAGTATATTAAGTCCACAGCATTTCTCCTGTACACTAATTCAGTCACTACATCAAAGAATGAAATAAGCTTCGTTTGGTATGATCTGTTTTTGACAAACCCGTGATGGCTTCTGGTTATGACTTTGCTTGCTTCTAGGTGTTTGTAGATCTACTGCTTGATTATCTTTTCCAGGATTTTCCCTGGTTATGTCAGGCAGATTGGTCTGTAGTTTCCTGGATCTGTAGTTTCCTGGATATGTCCCCCCCCTTTTTTTTTTTTTGAAGATGGAAATCACATCAGCTCTTTTCCAGTTCTCTGGTAATTCCTGAATGTCCAGGATCTTTGAAAGACATGATTCAATGTTTCTGAGAACATGTCTGTCAGCTCCTTGAGAACTCTGGGATATAATCTATCTGGTCCTGTCGAATTTGGTCAAATCAAGCTGCATTTTTATGGTTCCTTAGCCACTTGGAAATTTAAAGAAAACTCTATAGCTAAGGGCCAAAATAGCTGAGACTCAAGTAAAAGCAATTTGCAACGGTTGAACAATGAGATTCCACTTCTTACAGCATGCCACTCTACCTAAATTCTTTTCATACCCTGAGCCATTGCCTGTGCTAAATAGGCTTGCTGAACATTTTTATCATTGCATAATAAAAAAGAACATAAAGTGTGCCTTTCCTATCCTTATGATCGGGGCACCACATTTTACTGTATATGATTACAGTGAGAAATATCAGGATCAGTCTTCAATTTTATAGAGTAAATCATGAAGATACCATATTCGTTTGACATGTATGTTTGGACATGGTTTAGAATCTTGATCCAGGTGCCTCAAATGCATGTACAGAGATTTTTACAAGTCTATATTAGAATTATATGGCAGAAGTTTATTTTTCAATATGCTTTTTCCCTGTAGCAAGCATGGGCACCTTTAAAAGAAAGAGTCGTATATAATTATAGATATTGATGATAATGATGATGATGAACTACAGTTCTTTCCATAATAGAGCAAATAAAAATAGAAAGAATGAATTCATAAACTGAACTCATACAACTGTGCAATTCATTTTGACAAGTTCAGTCATGGTTATAATGTCAGTTTCTTATCTGATTATACCCTCTGAGCTACCTTTGAAGATAAACACATGGACAGCTGCCCAAGATATTTCATTTCTACAAAGTCTTACTTGTAGATATAGCTGAATGCAACAAATGCAGCTGGGCAAGAAAATGCTTTGAAAATTCAAAGGCACAACAGTCTAAAAAACCAGAAAGGATTCAGCTGGGAACAGATACTGTTAGATCGCGCAGTAATTGAAGACTGGAGGCAGTAGTGCCATTCAGCTCAGTTTATTCAGGTTTAGCTCATGATTATCCGGACTGCCTGTGGGGCCTGGAGAACCCTCTTTTATGGGATTCCCCTGGCTTCCAGGCAGACACGTTCCATTGGCTATTTACCCTTCCATCGCTAGTTAGCCAACCAGCGACGGCACACCCATTAGTCATATGCAGATCAGTAATCCCCCCCTCCGGGGTACAGGATGCAGGGGATTAGGCAGAACACAACAAAACTGTTCCCTTTGGAGTTTATGTGGGCAATCTCATGGCTTCCCTTTATGTGGAGAAGCTCTATTAGATAGGGCATATAGCCTGGCTATCAGTCTTTGCATCTCCTTCATCCCTTCTGTATTGTGGAATCATGCTATGACTGCCATGTTTGCACCTGGAAGTTTTCTATGGTGCATTTCTTGACTGCTTATTCCTTTACTGTTGATGGTTGATCTTAAAAGATGGATACAGAATAAACAGAACAGAATAATAGGGTTGAAAGGGGCCCTAGTCCAATCCCCTGCTCAGGCAGGAAATCTTGTACCATTTCAGACAAATGGTTGTCCAATGTCTTAGAACTTCCAGTGTTGGAGCATTCACAACTTCTGGAGACAAGGTATTCCACTGATTAATTGTTCTAATTTTCAGGAAATTTCTCTTTAATTCTAGGTTGCTTCTCTCCTTGATTAGTTTCCATCCATTAGTTCTTGTCTTCCCTTCAGGTGCTTATATACTGTGTTTCCCTGAAAGTACGACCTACCCCAAAAGTAAGTCCTAGCTTGATTTTTACACATGCACCCAATATAAACCATACCTCCCCCAAATAAGCCTTAGTTAAGCCCCCACCCACTCCAGGGTGCACGGGGTGAGGCGAGGCACATGGGTAAAAATTAAGCTAGAGTGGGGATGGGGGTGGACCTGTCCTACTTACCAGGACTCGTGCATCCCAACACCTGCCTCACCTTGCAGGCCCACTTCTTCTGCGGCTAGCTGGCTGGAGAATTCTGGGAGTTGAAGTCCTAAAATTGCCAAGTTTGAAGACCTCTGCTCTAGACAGAGTGATGATCAGGATTGAAGAAAGGCTTAGATTGAGGCAATCTACTCTTTTCATATGACAATTCTCTCTGTGCTGCAACTGATACTGTAGATAAATATATTTCCGTTATACAGCACTAGTAGACATTTTACAAAACTAAAATCTTCTCTTATTCTAATTAAAAATATACAACCAAAGGATTCTTTTACTCTTTCTAAGAAATTTACAATTTCCCCAAATGGTTTGGACATTTGGGCAAAAATAGATTTTTTGGGGGGAAGGAACAAAAAATGCAACATCCCTATTTTTATCATTGAGATTTTTGCAGACTTTTCCCAAGCCTTGCCATCTCTACCATGACACCTGTGTAGAACTGCCACATACTGGAGTGACTACTTTTGTTCAACAATATATTACAACCCAAATTTAAGGTTTAGCTTGCTGTCTAACGCTGTTGCAATTGGTATTTCGTAGATTTATGTTTCTGGAGATCTGCAGAGGCATTGCAACTCCTAATATCAGAGTGAGAGAAAGAGAGAGAGAGAGAGAAAGAGAGAGAGAGAGAGAGAAAGAGACAGCTCTAGGTTTTCTGTGGCCTCTCTGACCTTTTCTGTCCATTCTATCTGTGTTATCAATTCATCTTTTCTTACTCTGTTGACAAGTGGGGACTCTATTGCATCAGTTGACTTGTGTCAAGGATTTCCCCTGTGATCTAATCCTCTCTCTGCCCTGCTCACTCCTCAGGGCTGTCACTGCACAGAAATGGCTACATGGCAGAGTTGATATCTCAAAAGGTGAAGGTTATGAATAGACTAGAAAAAAATGACTCAAAACAGTGGGCTGAATGGTTAGGAAAGTCAAGCTATTGAAATATACAATGTGCCAAGGTGGACCGTTTATTTTTACCCCATGCAATTTAAGGTTTCACGGTGAAGATAAATAAAACTATGCCAAGCCAATGCATTACAGCCTTCAAAATAATATAATAGCTTTTGCAAATCTTGGCAAGCTTAATAGGAATATAAAAGTTTTTTTTTCTTTTAGCAAGATTAGATTATTTGCTTGCCAGACGTATGTGACATATATCAAATGTTACTGGAAACAGCAAAATCTCTTGGAAAAAATACCTTGTTATATCGGAACTGCTATCAAGCAGCATTCAAAACCAAATGGGCATTGAAAGTAGGTGATAATTATTGTCAATCTCAAAAAATCATTAATGTTTTCTAAAAATAGTATTTGAAAAGCTGAGCAAATTAATGTCATGAAGTATAATATTTTTTATAAGGGTGGAGATTGCATGTTTTCTATTTATGAATATTTAAATTGGGTAAAAGTTGTGAAGTAAAGGTCCACACATTAAATTAGTAACATTATTGCTTTTGTATGCACATACATTTGCATGTACTTCAAATTAGATGTTTTAATATTTTTCCTGTTTTAATCCTTTTTCCTGTTTTTATTGTTTGAAAATATTTTTAATTTTTTAATTGTATGGTTTCAATTGTGAGCTACCCAGAGTAATTTGCTGAGATGGGTTTCTATAGAAATCAATCAATCCATACATACATACATCCAACAAACAAACAAACAAACAATAAATAAATACTGATGCTGAAACTAAGTGTGTTAAACACCTAGCAAGTCCATAGTATGGATTTAGCAGTAGGAAAATAGCCCACGAACACCAATATGGTCCAAATGCTTTGGTGTTTACCAAGAATTAGAATAGAATAGAATAGAATTCTTTATGCCAAGTGTGATTAGACACACAAGGAATTTGTCTTTGGTGCATGTGCTCCAGGGGTGAGTTCTAATTTTTTTAACTACCGGTTCTGTGGGTATGGCTAGGTTGGGGGGTATGTAACTGAGTGGGCATGGCCAACTTGACGTCATTCATGCACATGGCCACTCAGTCACATGCCCCTCCCCACTTAGCCATGCCCACAGAACTGGGGAAAATTTCTGTTTTGCCAGCGGGGAGGCTACAAAGAAGCCTCACTATCTCAGCACCAGTAAGAGTGGAGTGCTGTGGCTGCAACAGCAGGAAAGGCCCATCAGAGGCGAGAAGGGTCGCTCCTCCCATGATGGTTGCAGCCACTGCCCAGGCAAGTCGCCTCAGGACCATGCCCACCCTACCTGGCCATGACGAAAATTTATGTTTTGCCAGCTGGGAGGCTGGCAAAGAAGTCTTGCTTTCCCTGCCGCCGCAGCTGCTTTTAGCGCCAAATGGTCCATGCCCCCCTATGCACACACACCTTGCTTGTCCTGGCACCACCCTGGCAGTAGCAGCCGAGCGAGGGAAGGAGAGGGATTATAGAATGAACTGGGCATGGCAGCAGCCAAAGTCACTGCTTATTCCAACAGCCGAGGATGGAAGAGGCACCTCTTCCATTCTCAGCTGTTGCAAAGAAGCGGCAGCTCTAGGTGTGCTGTGCCTGCTTCATTCTCCAGTCCCTCTCCTTCCCTCGCTTGGCTGTTACTGCTGGAGTGCAGTAGTGTGTGTGGTGAAGTGTGTGTAGGAGAAGTGGTGTGTGTGTGTGTGTGTGTGTGTGTGTGTGTGTGTGTAGGGGGCATGGACCATTCGGTGCTAGAAGCAGCTGCGGTAGCGGGGAAAACAGGCGCCCCAAATTGCAACCCCCAAATTGCACCCCACTGCGAGAGGCGCATCTTACCGGAGATTGCCAGCTTCACCGCATTTCTCAGCCATTGCATGCAGGGAAGCCACTTTGCCAAAGGAAAGAAAAACTTCTTGTAGGTGCGAGGCAATTAAGAACTTTTTGGACTCGCGAGACATTTTTCTTTCCTTTCGCAAAGTGGTTTCCCTGCACACAACAATTGAGACACGCGGTGAAGCTGGCAATCTCCAGTAAGATGCGTGTCTCGCGCCCCATGCCCTGCCTCACCTGCCACCCCAAAATTGCACCCCACTGCGCCAGAGGCGCATCTTACCAGAGACTGGTAGCTCTGGATCTTGCTGCTTTTTCGGGGTTTTCCTTAAAAAAAAGCCTCTCCAGACGAGCTTGAAACCTCCGAGGAGGCTTTGGGAGGGAGCAGTCGGGCAGCATTCCCCCCCCTCCCTTCCACCCCAGGATACAAATGACCCAACCACCTGGGGTGGGGCCCAGCCAAGTGCTTGGGGAATTCTGACCCCTAGCCTCCCACCCATGTGTCAGGTTCTGGTGGAGTAAAGGTTGAATAAGCACACAAACGAGGTTTGTTGCAGTAATTCTTTAATCCTCCTCTGGCATAAACTAATGTATACTAGCAAACGCTAAATGCATTCCTTGTCAGAGCTGCCCATTTTGCGTTCCCCATTACATTTATACTTCCCGTGCCATACCCAAGTGATTAGCTGTCGGCCAATGTGCTCGTCTGGTTGCTGTTTGCTCGGCTTGCTCATTTCCTCATTCCCTGCCATGACGTCATCCTAGCTTGCTGAGCCTCCCAGAGACTGCCGACTAACAGCAGCAATGCAAGAGTGTCTCGTGTCCCCACTCGGATTACAGCTCTGTGCCTTCCAGTGAGTCCTGATTACCCAGTCAGATGACAACTCTGGGCCGTCTGTGGCGGCGGAGCTGACATGAGGGCCCCCTACCATGGACGCAGCACCTGGAATAGAGAAATTGGGTATTGGTCTTACCTGAGATGCCCTTTCTCTTGGAGGTTGACAGGAGAATCCAGGATGGGGTCACTCTAGTCTTGTAGCTCTATTGACTGAGTTGAAATCTTGAGGCCACACTCCCTGGCCTCCTTCTCTAGTTGAAAATGAAGCGACTCTGAAAGACTTAACCTAGTCCAAGCAAACCTCCTCCACCCCACTATCCTTCTGGCTCACGACCAGACCGTCCACCAGGAGGGGCTGGATTCTCCTGTCAACCTCCAAGAGAAAGGGTGTCTCAGGTAAGACCAATGCCCATTCTCCATTGAGTCGACGGGGGAATCCAGGATGGGACATACCAAACCTTGGCTGTCCTAAGGGCGGGGACTGCTCTGGTCGTGAGTCCCTCCATCCTTGTATACCCATTGGAGGACCCACCTGCCAAAGGCAGCATCCGCCGAGGCAAACATATCCAACTTATAGTGTCTTATGAATGGAGACACACATGTCGCTGCCCGGCTGCCGAAGCTTCCACTGAAGCCTGTGTCGCCCAGGCTGCAGATGTGGCTGCACTCCTGATGGAATGCGCTGTGATCCCTCTGGGTACCGGGAGTGCCTGGTGCTCATAAGCTCTAGCGATACAAGCCCTGAGCAACTGGCCCACTGCGGATAACATCACCTTGCGGCCCAGGGTGGCTGGCTGAAATGACACAAACAGCACCTCCAACCTCCTGAGGGAAGCAGTCCTGGAAACATAAATATGGAGGGCTCGTCTGACATCTAACATATGCCAAACTCTCCAAGTCATGCCTGAGGTTAGGACAGAAATCCGGTAGAATTAATTCCTGCAACCTGTGAAATAAGGAATTGACCTTTGGGAGAAAGGTTGGATCCAATCGTAGAACCACTCTGTTCTGGTGAAACACGCACAGGTCCTTCCTTACTGATAAGGCCACCTGGCGGACATAATGGCCACCAGGAAGGTCACCTTATACATGAGGAGATGTAAGCTGGCCTCTCTCAAAGGGTCAAACGGGGATTTGGTGAGGGCCTGCAACACCTTGGTCAAATCCCAGGTGGGGTAGCGGTGCACCACAGGTGGCCTCAAATTGGAAGCACCCCAAAGGAAAGTTCTGATCCTGGGGTGGTGTGCGATGGAACCCAGGTCCCCGAACTTTAAAACCGAAGCCAGGGCTGCAACCTGACACCTCAAGGTGTTTGGGGATAGACCTCTATCCAATCCTTCCTGCAAAAAGTCTATGACTTCCACCACCAAAACTGAGGATGGGTCAATCCGTCCCTTGGTGCACCATGAGCAAAAAATCTTCCAGGTGACATCATAAATGCACATCGTAGATGGTCTCCTGGCTGCCTGCATTGTCTGAATCGCCTTACAGGAGAACCTCTCTTTGGCTAGAATCTCCCGCTCAACCGCCAAAAGGTAAGGTTTAGCCACTGAGGCTCCGGATGAAGTATGACTGACTGAAGGAGACCCTCCCTGTGGGAATCCTCCCTGGGGTGGTGATCAATAGATCCACCAGATCGGCAAACCATGGCATTCTGGGCCAGTATGGGGCCACCAACACAATCTCCACCCCTTCCAATATCACCTTCCAAATCACCCCTCGGATCAGAGGAAAAGGGGGGAAGGCATAGAGCAGGCCCTGTGGCCACGGACAGTGTAGGGCATCCACCCCTTCTGCCCCTGGTGTCGGGAACCTGGCAAAGAACCTCTGAAGTTGGGTGTTGGCTGGAGAGGCGAAGAGATCCAGAATCAGTCTGCCGAACCGATCTGATAACTCCATAAATAGACTAGGATGTAGGCGCCACTCTGACTGGTCCACCATGGCCCTGCTAAACCAGTCCGCCTGAACATTGGCCACCCCCTTGATGTACTCGGCCTGTAACAACAGAAGGTGCTTTTTTGCCCATCTGCACAGAGCCTCCGCTTCCTTCATGAGGGATTTCGAACGGGTCCCTCCCTGCCGATTGACATGGGCCTTGGTGGCCACATTGTCCGTGAGCAGGAGGATGGGCCCGAAATCCCTTCCTGGAACTCCAGGAGAGCAAAGCGGACTGCTCTTAGCTCCAGCCAATTTATGTTGTGCTGGAACTCCCTCTGCATCCACCTTCCCTGAACCATCTGGGACCCAAAGTGGGCCCCCCAGCCGAAAAGACTGGCATCTGTCATGATTGTCAGTCTGTTCTGCACCCTGAAACAACAGCCTCGAGTGATGGCTCGGGATCCCCACCAGTGGAACGACCATAGAACCTCCGGCGATACTCGAACCTTTGTCATCGAGGTACCGTAACCCGTTCTCTGGAAAGAAAGCAGAAACCATTGAAGAGGCCTGGCATGGAAACGAGCCCAGGCCACAATGGCAATACAAGAAATCATCTTTCCCAGGAGTTGGGACAGGACTGCCAGCTGCGTCACCCTAGCAGCCCTTATCTGGCCTGTCAAGGCCCTGATGCTGTCCTGACGCTCCTGGGGTAAAGAGACCTGCCCAGACACGGTATCTATGATCATCCCAAGTGCAATAGCCTTGTCGTGGGTACTAAATGGCATTTATCCAGATTGACCAAAAGTCCGTGATCCCCCCTATGGAGGCCTGCTGTTGTGGCCGTAAAAGTGGCTTACGGTGTGGGCCTGGCCCCTCTACTGGAAGCCACCCCCTTGCTGTACCAATACTGCAGGAAGCGACCTGGAATGGGACAAGGTCTCTGAAAAGGGAACAGATTCTGCTGGATCTAAATCTCTGCCGCTCTCAGGAAACCAGGCCCTAGACTATGGGCCCCTTTGCCCTGACCTCTGGTCCTGCTGTGCTGCCCTGTCTGCAGTCTGGAATGCAGACACCCTATCGGCCCTCTTTAGATTAGATTGAGTCTCCCTCTCTGAACCCCTGTGAGCCCTGCAAACTCTTTATCTAAGGCTTTATGCCCTTGGCTGCTTGCCTTTTCCTCTGCCCTGGAGGCAGGCCTGTGGGCCTGAGCTTTGGCAGAAATCTTGGCTGCTGCAGCTAATCCAGCCTTCCTAGGCTTGGCTGTTCCCCTCCTGGAATCTGCCTGAGATGAAGAGGCATCTCCTTGGCCCAGGCCTGAACTCTGTCTGGTCTCCTCCATTCTGTTTGCCTTTGTGCCCCACACAGGCCTTATGCAGTAATTTGTGTGTGTGTGTAGATATATATAAAAAGCAAGTAGTTGATGGTCTTTGCCTTGTGGCTGCCTCGGGCCTCTATGGATAAAATGGCCACCGGCACAAGCCTATGGAGGAGGGGGGGCCACCCAGCTCCTCTAATGGCCGATCTGCCCATCTAAGGTCTGCTTCCAGGGAGTGTGGCTACCGCAGCTGCCAGGGATCCCCAGCCCTTTCCTGCCATCGCCTGTCATAAAACACTGCTCCCCTCTGGAGTCGTTCTTAGACTTTTCCGTGCCGTCCCACCTCATGGGCTAGGTCTGCTGTCAGGTTTACGGGTAGCAGCAGCTGGACACTCTGCCACTCTATGTCCTTGTTTCCAACAACGGAAACATGTTATAGAAGGGCGTACTGTGGAAACCATTGGCTCCTGAGTCTGCATCATTCTCATTGGTGCAGACTGGCCTCTTGGGACGTTACTGAAAAGTCGGCCAAAAGGTCTTGGTGGTCTAACCTGCCATTCTCTTTTCGTTTAATCTTCCCTAAATTCACAGTCCAGTTCTATGGCAGCTTGATACCATTCTACCAATCTATGGGGTAACCATAGACACATACACACTTGTTGCAGCATCTTATCCAACCCTGTTTTAAAATGGTAGACAAGTAGCTGTTCCGGCCAATCCCGCACTTTCACTGCTAGGCATCTGAAATCTTTGATGTATTCTTTGACTGGTCTATTACCTTGCTTGGTGGCAATTAAATCTCCCTCGGCCTGCTGGGCTCTGGTCTGATCCTCAAAACACTCTTGTACTGCTGCAAGAAACAAGCCTATATCACTCAACTCTGCAGCATGTTCACCATATAGATCCGCCACCCACTCCGAAGCCTTGCCTTCCATAATTGCAGTTACTGCCATCCCCTGGTCACATTGAGATATATATAAATGTCCATAACGGTCCATATGATGTAATACCTATCCCAGGAAAAGATGCACCTTGTTAGAGTCTCCATCAAACGACATCTTCAAGAGAGGGGGATCCCAATGCTCCCAAGGAGAAGGAGCATAACCCTCTGGTGACATGAACTGTGTCCGTGGACTAGGGCCAAACACCCCAGCATTATGTGCCAGAGACCCTCTGTATGATTGTCTACCTGACTGTTCACCCGTTTCTGCTGGCCCCATCATTCCCTGGGTCATAGGGTCTTGTCAGCCTAGAAGTAGAAGCATGAGGTTGTCTACCCAACCCTGACCGATAGGGTCCACAAAATCCTGGGTCCAGCTGACCCGGTTTTATTCATCCCCCTCCTTAAGTATCAAAGCCAACAGCTCCATACATCTCTTGTAATACTTCAATAGTCTGAGATCCCACAGCCGTGGAATAACTCCAATCGTCCTCAGATATCTTCCTCTCTCTCCATTTGGTAAAGTGTGTTCCTGAAGGGATAAGTTCTGGGGAAAGTGACCATAAATCCCCATTCCTAATGGACCTTGGCCGCAACTTCCCTCCAGCCTCACCTCTACAGCTGGAAGCTGCTCTTCCACTCTCTCCTTGGGCCTGATTTCTGGAGCATCTTCCTCTACTTGCCCTGGCACAGCCTCTAACACTGAACCCATCGTAGCCTCTGATTCCTCCAAATCTGCAGTTTCCATCGCTGGTTCCGTACCTTCAGCCATGATGTCTGTTAAGAGGGAGCTCTGACAAACTGTCAGGTTCTGGTGAAGTAAAGGTTGGATAAGCACACAAATGAGGTTTGTTGCAGTAATCCTTTAATCCTCCTCTGGCATAAACTAACGAACACTAGCAAACGCTAAATGCATTCCTTGTCAGAGCTGCCCGTTTTGTGTTCCCCACCACCTTTATACTTCCTGTGTCACACCCAAGTGATTAGCTGTTGGCCAATCCGCTCGTCTGGTTGCTGTTCACTCAGCTTGCTCATTTCCTACTCCCTGCCATGACATCAATCTAGCTTGCCAAGCCTCCCAACGACTGCTGGCTCACAGCAGCAATGCAAGAGCATCTCGTGTCTCCGCTCGGATTACAGCTCCAGGCATTTTGGTGAGTCCCAATTCCCCAGTTGGATGATAGCCCCGGGCCATCTGTGGTGGCAGAGCTGACACAAAGTTTGGCTTCTCGCCCGCAAGTCATGCACCCCCAGCGTGGCCATTTTTTGGGGGCCATGGCTGGGCCCAGTGTCATTGATCACCTGGACAGCAGATGGGCCCAATGCAACCAATGGAACAGGAGCCCCACCAGCAGTCCTGATCATGCTGTTTCCACAAGGGCAATCCCACACAGCAGCAGCTACAGGGAGGGGCACAGCAAGGGGACCTCCAGGGTCCAGTGTTGGTATAGCCAGCCGCCACAGCTCAAGCTGCTGCCCCACCGGCTCATGCTCTTTCCATGTTCCGTGCAACATTCGATGGGACCCCAGGGAAGCTTGGTTACTTCCTGAACCGAGTTTGGGCACACATCAACCAATTCGGGAACCAATACCCCTTGGATCAGAAGCTAATCACGGCCATAACTGAGGGGATGAATGACAGAGAAGTGTCCGAATGGGTAGCTGAGCTCCACAATGAAGCAGACCCAGAATTAGAAGATGCAGATGCCTTCATCCAATTAATGCGGGTCTGATTCAACAGTATGGCCCAGCAAGTAGATGCAGAGGAGCAGATCCAGGCCCTAAAACAGGCAGGTCAACCCACTAAGGAATTAGTGTGAGAGTTCAGAAGAGCAGCTGGGAGGCTGAGAGACTGATCGGAGCAACTGTTAGGGGCCACAACCAAAAAGCCAGCCAAAAGACCTTTGGGGCATTGGTCTCAGTTGAAACAAGCCGTGCTGCCACTCCCAAGACCGGGGGGAGTAGTAAAGTGATACTGATGCGGCCAACATGGACACCAAGCATCGGAGTGCCTGGCCCCTGCACCCATCCCACAAGCGAGGACCCAGACTTCCAGGGGAGAAAGAAGAGCTCCCTGTAAGCTGCCAGAGAGGAGCCACCTCACTCAACAAGTCGAAGCAGAGCCCCCACCAGATGGAGTGGCCCCTCCAAAGTCTGGAGAAGAAATCAGCAGTGAAGACGACCCAATGGTAAGTGCAGCCATCCGCTCCTTCTCCCTCAAAGCCAAACTGCTCATGCCCAAGACGGGATTGGAAGGGGAAATAGATGCAATTTTGGACATGGGCTGCACAAGGTGCTTAATCAGCATGGCCATCATAGAACAGTTGGGCATATGCCTTTAAACTGTCCCATCCAATTCAAACAGTTCGATGAGATGATAATCAGGGGGACCCCAGCCACACTAGTCACCAACTTGGTGGAGTTGCAAATAGGCTGCCACCATGAGCTCCTTAGATTCAAAGATACATGGAACCATCATCTTAGGACTTGCGTGGCTGGATAAATGGACACCCATCATAAGGTGGGAGGGTGGCTAGAGAAAGCTAACCTTGGGCATCGGCCTACTTTGCCCTGGACAGCCAAACCGGAAAATGGCAACCCTCTCAAACCCGACCAACCCGAGCCAGCAGGCCCCGTGATAGATGCGGCACCCCCAGGTATCCAACAGATACCAAGAGAATATCGGGACTTAGAGGGGGTCTATAGTGAGGAAGATTGTAATTACCTCCCCCCACACCGACCCACCAACTGCTTAATAGAATTTGTGCCAGAGGGCAGTTACCAAAGCCAAAGATGTACTCCATGACCCCTAAAGAAATGCAGGAGTTGAGAAAATACATCAATGCCAATTTGGAGTGAGGTTTTATTCAATCAGACAAATCGAAAGTAGCAGCCTCCATATTCTTCAAAGAGAAAAAAGGTGGGGGTATGTCTCTGTGTTGACTTCCAGGGGATCAACGCAGTATGCATAGAGAATATCTACCCCCTACCCCTCATGAAAGACATGCTAAACCACTTGGCTAAAGACAAGGTGGACTTGAGAGACGCATATTATCGAATACGCATCTGGGAGGGGGATGAATGGAAGACAGCATTTAACTTGTCCCCTTGGCAGCTTCCAATTCAAAGTCATGCCATTTGGATTACAAGGAGTCCCCGCAGTCTTTATGCAATACATAAACGAGGTGCTTCACCCCACCTGTACAATGGGGTACTTGTTTATTTGGACGATATTCTCATCTTCAGCAAAACCATGGAGGAACATGTGAAATTAGTGTGGCAATTCCTAGAAAAATCTTTGGCCGCAAGCTCTATGCCAAGCTATCCAAATGCAAGTTTCACAAAACCTCCCTAGATTACCTTGGCTATCGCATTTCCAATGAGGGAATTGAGATGGACCCAGGGAAAGTGAAAGCAGTATTAGACTGCCAACTCCCACGCACCCGCAAGCAACACAAAGCTTCCTGGGGTTTGCAAACCTCTATCGTCAATTCAGCCCGGCATTGCCGAGGTCACACTGCCCCTAACAGAACTTTTAAAAATGGGGCCAGTGCCAACAAAGCCGAAACCAACCCAACCCATTGGTTGGACACTAGATTGCTAGAAGGCTTTTGTAAAATTAAGGTGGCTCTTTGCCCAAGAGCCCATACGGCAACACCCTGACCAAGAACAGCAACTCATAATCTAGGCAGATGCCAGCGATGTGGCTGTGGCAGTAGTACTGTTGCAAAAAGACAAGGAGGGACAACTCCTGCCTTGTGCTTACGTCTCAAAGAAACTCACCACCACAGAGAGAAGGTGGGATATCTGGGAGAAGGAAGCCTACGCGGTCCAGTGGGCCTTACTCACCTGGAGATACTTCCTTGAAGGGGCAAGGAACCATTCGAGGTCTGGACTGACCACAAAAACCTCGAAGCCTTAAAGAGCCCCAGGAAACTGTCCCCCAAGCAGGTCCGTTGGGCACAGTACTTCAGGAGGTTTAAATTCTAGCTGAAACACATCCCGGCTGGGAAGAACTTACTGGCAGACACCTTGTCCAGAAAACCCCAGTACGACAGCCAGAGGGAGGAAGTAATTCACGCAATAATTCCCCCCAACCAGATGGCAGCTCAGGTCACCACTTGAGGCCAAGCCAGATG
Source organism: Pseudoxenodon macrops (assembly GCA_032467955.1). Lineage (NCBI taxonomy): Eukaryota > Metazoa > Chordata > Lepidosauria > Squamata > Pseudoxenodontidae > Pseudoxenodon > Pseudoxenodon macrops. The sequence goes on along the minus strand of JANHFT010005810.1, from coordinate 34,267 downwards.
TCAATCTACTTCTGGCCCAGACAAGATAACTGCGGCACTGAAGACAGCACTGCCCAATAACCCATGGCTCAACGACAACAAAGACATCCTAACGATAAAAAATTGCTTAGCCTGGAAAGGATTCAAGCTGTATGTCCCCACAAGTTTAAGGCTTGAGGTAGTTCAGCGAAGTCACGACTCCAACCTGGGAGGTCACTTTGGATTCTTAAAAACACTCCACCTTGCCAAACGCCAATTTTGGTGGCCAAAGATGAAGTCAGAGACGGAGGACTATGTGAGGACCTGCACGATTTGCGCGACCATGAAAATACATCCAGGAAAGCCTCTGGGATTATTGCAGCAAGTGGCCAGCCCCAGCCAACCATGGGGAAGAGGTTGCAATGGACTTTATTGTGGAACTACCAGACAACGGCAGAAATAAGGTCATTTGGACAGTTGTCAACTTATTCTCTAAGCAAGCCCATTTCGTCACTTGCTCAGGACTGCACGAAGAGACTGGCAAAAATGTTTGTTAAACACATCTACCGTCTGCATGGCATGCCTAAAAGGATAATCTCCGACTGTGGAGTCCAGTTCACCGCAAAGTTCTGGAGAGAATTCCTGAAGTTCATTGGATCTGCCCAAGGACTCAGTTCGGCTTTCCATCCATCGACGAATGGGGCAGCTGAAAGAGCCAACGCAATGGTCGAGCAATACGTCCGTTGTTATGTGGCTTACCAGCAGGACAATTGGTCAGACTTGCTGCCATTTGCAGAGGTGACATATAACAACAGTGTCCACAACAGCACTGGATTAACTCCTTTTCAAGTCACTAGTGGCATGAAATTTGTCCCCATGCCCTAACTACCCACAGAGCCCCCCTCTTCAATGTCCCTAACTGAATGGATGGACACCCTGAAAAAGGGGTGGGAGGACAGTAAGAAAGCTCTGGTGGAAGCAGCAGAAGCGTGCAAGAAATAAGCTGACAAGCACCAATCACTCCAGTCCCCCTTCCATGTGGGGAAAAAGGTTTTCTTGTCCATTAAATATGTAAGATTAAGAATGCCTAGCAAAAAGTTAGGACCAAAATTCTTAGGGCTTTTCCCAAGTGAAAAGTGAAAATAATTAATCAAGTTACAGTTCAGCTCAGTTTGCCTAGAATTCTGGGGAAAATCCATCCTGTCTTTCATTGTAGCTTACTGAAACCTGTAATTGGGTCTACATTAAGATTGCAGACCCAACCACCACGTCCTCCAGTGGTGATACAAGGAGAAACCCATTACAAAGTGAAAAAAATATTAGACTCCAGATTGTATAGAGGTCGCTTGCAGTACTTAGTGCATTGGAAGGGGTACCCTTTGTCTGAAGCTACATGGGTAAAAAGTTGGAATATAAAAGCAGATAGACTAATTAAACAATTCCATGCTAAATATCCCGATAAGCCAAAGGGGGGGGAAGGGGTGGTTAATTAAAATATGCTAACCCCCTACATTTTCTTGTATAGGATATGCTCTTCTTCAGAAGGAGGGCCGCCTGTCAGGCCTACAACCATATTTCTGTTGCATCTTTGGCTTGCCACACTTTCTATTATTCTACTATGCATTTTCTATTGTGGGAAAATGGGAGGGGGGATTGTACGGAGTTGGGGAT
>JANHFT010005810.1:0-22511 GCA_032467955.1 Pseudoxenodon macrops | reverse complement strand
CCCCCCCCCCCCCCCCCCCCCCCCCCCCCCCAGGCACAGAAGAAGAAAAAACCCCGAAAAAAATAAACCCCCCCAAAAAAAGATGGCGGTGTCCACGGACCAGAACCGGTTCTATGACATCACCAGCGGCTTACTACCTACTCTATACCGGTAGGATTTCACCCCTGATGTGGGAGCATGGAGAGGGCCCAAGACAGCAGCAATTAAGGCATCATGCTAGAAACTAGGAGACTATGAGTTCCAGTTCTAAAAGGTCCTTGGTGCTCTCTGAGCTTGATTGTTGTCTTGCAAATGCTTCAATATCCAGACTAGGTAACATCATCAATACACAGCTAATGAAATGTTGACAAGGAAACAACCAACCTTAGAGAGCACAAGGGTCCTCATTTCAACCCTGAGCTACAAAAATTCTCCTTTGTCAGTTCTAATTCTTGCCTTAAGCACAAAGCCAGTTGGATGTCATTCTCTCTCAGCCCTGGAAAGCAGGCAATGGCAAACCACTTCTGAAATCTTACGAAGCAAACTAAAGGGACTTGTCCAGGAAGTTTCCAGGAGTCAACATTGACTCAAAGACACAAAAACAAAATGAAACAAGTCAACAGTAGAGTTCACATTTCTCATCTAATGAGGTAATTCTCCTTTCCCAGCTATTTCCTACTTGAAAAATGCTCTATTTTTGCCAGCTATTTTTGCTAGTAAATGACCCGGTTGTTGGTATATACCCTTTTGTTTCTCTCAACCTTTTTCTTCCTGGAGGACTCTTTTTGACATAGAGTCTCTGAACCAATGAGAATATATTGCATGAACAAGCCTATTTTCATCTAAAAGTGTTTCCATTTTGATATGAGTGTCCCATTCGGTGTTATTTCTCATTCTGATTTCTGTAGCAACTACATGAAGCAATAACATTTTATTTTTCCATCAGTTTGATAATAACTTGAGTAAATGATAACAGCTCCAGCATTGCTGAACTGATAAACTGCTTTAAATAGGAATAAGGACATTTTTATTTTTATTTTGCAAATTGGAATGCTGTTGAGAAAGCTTTGGGCAACTTTAATATATAAATATAAACATTACAACCACATAGTAGCATCATAAAGTAATTCTAAATCTCTAAAATTCATTAGCACTAAAATGATATCACAAGTTTCAAAACTACACAAATAAGTCAACCTTCATTGAACATAGTACAACAAATTCCCAGGTTAAGAATGCCCGGAGTTAAGGACGACCCATAATTAAGAAATGAGCCTATTGTAGCAAAATTCAAGTTAAATAACACATTGTGAATGGTACTTGTTCTTAAACTGGAAACTACTTTATAGGGATAACTTTGGATGTAAGTAATTATACAGGGAAATATCCTACCTAGTTTTGTGTTAGGAATGTCTGGAAACAAACACATATCCCATTACAGGTCCATATTAAAAGTTGTGCTATAGGTGGGTGATCAAATAAATTAAGAGTTGGGTTCCTACCAGTTCTACCTGGCTCTTTAGAACCGTTAGTAACTTGGTGATGATGTTCACAGAGCTGGTCCCCTCAGTGTCTTCATGGGCACTGCCATCTTGGATTTTGGTTCTGTGCATGTGTCGAAGCTAATTTTTGCTTCTGTGCATATGCAGAAACTATTTTTTGATTGCTGCGTGCGTGCACGCAGTGCAACCCTCAACAAACTGGCAGCAAAAATATCCAGAAGCCACCCCTCATGCATGCCTCTGAACTGTAATTCATATTGGACTTTTGTTTTTACAAGAATAATCTATTGCCACACCATTTTGGGAACACACCAGCATTGCTAAGTAGTGTTTTCCAAACTAGACTAGTCTGAAAAAAGCTTAGCTTTGTGTAGGATGGTTGCACTCTGTACTTCTTTGTCTTCCTGCTAAAGTTGAGCTTAGTATTTTCTAATGGTTCCAAGAGAAGAAAAATGTGGCCTACAGATAAAGCACATCCTTCCTCTGAAAGAGACTCAGTATATAATCAGGTCATTCACTGTCCTGAAGCTCATTGTTCTTGTGTGCTCACCTGGTCGAAAGACCAATATATTAGCTTGTCAAATGGGGGCAGAAGATTTACCCAGAACTCTACCCAGCAACCTTTCCCATTGGAGCATTTTAGATTTTTCACGTCCTTAAAGGCACGGAACTGTTTCTCCAAGCATCTCTCATATCTAAACACATCCTGGCCACATTTGACCATTGATGTTGGGAACAGAATTCATCCATATTAGGAATACCTTCATCTTGGAAAAGAATGTTATTATTATTATTAGCATATGGTGGTGTTACAGTAGCCAGGAGACCACAATGCTATTACAGAATAGTAGTTTGGCTTGCCAAGGTATGAGCCCTGTTATAGGAAATGTGTGCTTCACGTGTGCCACAGGATGGCAAGCTGGCTTCACACCAGAGAGAAAGACAAATGGATCTTCTTGCAGTGTCACCCAAGGTCTTCTCCCTTCCTGGAGCTGCCTTGCAAGCGGATGCTACAACTGAGGCGAGTGACAGGAGCTCACCCTGTGATGCAGAGCTAGGGTTTGAACCGCCAGAGCTGAGACCATCTCCAGCATCATTAAGCCACTAAGCCTTGGAAAAGAGTGAGGCAGCAGATTCAAAGAGATCTGAGAAAAGAACAACCTGTCGGTAGCAGGCAATGTTGACAACCCCCACTGCTTCTGCTGGCAAGAATGAGAACAGGGCTTTTAATTGATGCAAGCATTGCTGCCTAAATTATGCACAATGTATTAAAATGTGGATCATGACAAGTGACCTGATGAGTCACCCACCCCACACACACTTCTTAACTGTATAAATCTTTTCAGCACCAACTCATCAACTATCCAATCTGAAGAATCAAATCTCAATTAAAAATGGTTTCCTCTCAACATTTCCTTTCTCAAAGGAAAACATGTCCAGCTTTTAAATGGAATACTAGCAGCCCTATACCTATCTTTACTGCTCTCCAAAATACTGTCCCAAATGAAATAATGATGTGAGGCAAGAATTCAATCTAGATTGGAAGCAGAAGCAATACCACTTCTGACCTATATGATGCAATAAGAACAGATGCTTGAATATCTCTGACCTGTTCTTCAAGAGGTTATGCTAAGAAGGTGCCATTTTCAAATGCAAGGAGTAACAAATGAAATTCAATTCTATGGAATTATTCTGCTGCTCATGCAGAGATTTTTTTTCCAGCTGCCCATGTTCAATGCAGATACATGAAAAATCTCGGCTTGCTCAGTTATAAGCTATAAGGGCAAGGCTAGGAGTGCAGTCCGCTCCTCTGTCTAGGCATTTCATGCCATCCATGCATGTAATACATGAAGAGAGTAAATAATCTTCCATAAATCCCAGTCTCGTTAATAAGTTATGCCTTTCTAGATCAATTGCCCTTTTCTTCATTGCTTACAAACCCACCTTTATTTTTATGTATATAGTGCAACTGAACAACTTTATCTCTCTGTACTAAGCCCAAAGCTTTTTCATAGATAAGAAAAAAATCCACACTGTCATCTTTTCACTTCCCAGTCTTTAAAAACTGACTACTGATAGACGTTGTCACTTCTGCTACCCTAAAAACATGAAGAACCGGCAAAGAAAACCACTAATCAGTGTTATTTTTAGATGACCAATGGGAGGTTGTAAAAACAGCTTGAAATCAATACTAAGGGGTCCACCGAGGAGAGGTAAGGAGTCAATATGGTAGCTTCAATTAAGCAATGCCCTGATTAGTGTCCACTCTCTGAGCTGCACAGCTGTAATGGTATGTGAGAATGATCTTGGGAGACAGAAGGGAGAGGCCGAGACTGACAATCAGAATGTAACAAATGTCTCAACCTACAAAAGGAGGGATGGCACAGGAAACATTTCAGAAGGGACCCTGCCTATTTTCTCAAGAATAAGAGAAAAGGAGGCGAGAAATAGTAAAAGATTCTGTTATAATAATGATAGAGCTAGCCCTCTTGGTTGCCCTTCTTGTCTGGACTACCACCCAGGGCTAACAACAGTTCCTAGAGCTATCCAAATTTCCTCCCCTCCATACAAAAGGGAAAGAAAACAAATTGTAGGCTTTCTGACCCCACAACCATTTTTTTCAGAACTGTATGTGTTTTGTACATTTATAGGTCTGTTTGCAAACAAATAAAAGTTACTGCAACAGGAAATTTATCGAGTTGCCAAGGCCCATTTCTATTCTCTCATAAAAACCACTGAAGTTTACGAAGCCCCCCCCCCAAAAAAATATAGTATGCCAGGATTTTTGCGATCAGAAAATTTTCACTATAGCTCTAATCATGGTTCTTTCATGCTACGGTGACAGGAGTGAAGGAACACAAGTCAGAATTGATCTGAGTTGTTTGAATTGTTTGCAGAGCTTTGCAATTCTTTTTTGGTTCACAGCAAAAGAAGAGAACGTGATTTCCCTTTTATCTCCATTAGAGGATTAGTGAGCTGCAGAGTGTCCATTTGTCCACCCCTCAAGGAACTGCCTTCAATTAATGGAAGCCTCTCAGGGAAGTGATATGAAAGGATGAGGAAGAAAGATAGGGTGATCCCCAATGTAGAACCTGGATCATCCCCAAATAAAACAATTCAAAGCACTGGGCAGTTTTAAATATTCCAGAGCTGAGTCAGAAGGAAACAAGTGGAGCTGCCTCATAAAGCCATTGCTGTGGGATGAAGAGATCAGGGGCTGCTTCTGCATTTGTGCAGAATCTTGGTGTGGCAGCTTTGACAGCTACCAGAGAACAAATGACAAAGGGCGCTTCACAACATACTGTACATCACAACATAAATGACGTACATTTGATAGATTGTTCACTAACATCATAACGCATGACATCATCATGCCTTGTACCAGATCCCTGTGCGTAAAGCCACATAAGATATTGCAAAGGGTTTATGTGTAGCCTTGCAAACTGATATTTCAGAGAGTTACGGGAAATAACTTTGTACATTGAATGGTTAATAGAAACAGGGATAAAATATCTTTAGTAACATCATTATGGAAGTATGTCAGCAGTACCTGATTGAAAGCATTCTTCAGAGAATCAATCTCTGAATTTTACAGGGGTTGACTTCATGAAATAGATTGTACCACTCTTAGATTGTAGCAGAGCTCCATCTAGTGTTTAGTTGCACTGGGAAAATTGATTTAAGATTACACCACTTGTTTTGTTAATATAAAGCCTCTTCCAGTTTATTTTTCTAGGTTGCATTTGTAGCGTTTAAATTCTCTGTTCACAAACCGGTCCACCAAAGACACAATTGGTAGTGCCTTATTGCTCTTGGAAAAGCCAAACAACAAGTTTCAATTCTGGTCCATTGCTTTATTCGGAGAGAAGGAAAGGGAAATAGAGACAAAATCCTAAAGGCGATGAGGGATGCCATTTGCTTCCCCACCGGTCCCACAGAGAAGCTTTACTGAATGGAACAAACTTTAAAAGAGGAAGAAGCATAAGGGAAAATGCTTTACATCTCTGTGGTTTTGTTTTGCTTTGCACAAAAAATGAACTGGGACGGTATCAGGTTGTCTTTCAACCCTACTTGTTAGAATAATGTGTTTATTTAAGTTAGTAGTGTTTACTTGGGAGTAAGGAAGCAATTGACCACTGAATGGCTTGACACAACCTGGGATGAAGGAGGAGGCAAGAAGATCATTGGGTAAAAAGATAGTGTTGCCTGTTAGTTTTAGATTATTCCCTTTGAAATATTTAAGCTTTTAGGGGAGATTGCAAAGGCTGCAAAGCATTCTTTTCTGGCAATGTGCAATCTTGCTTCAAAAGCACATGTGAAAGGCATTTCAGGGTAATCTTGGAGAATCATGAGCCAGATGGTAGCAGTTAGATGTGACCCATTTCTTAAAAAAAAACTTTGTCTATTACAAATACTTTGGGAAACATTGGAGTTTCTTTTCTCATGTGACGCACAGTGTAATTATGTTCTTTTTTGCTGAGATTGCAATAAAGGAAACACATACACGCACACATATAAAGCAACCATATGTTTCAATTACCTCCGAATTTTAAAGACCACATAATTAATGCTGCATGCAGAATCTGTGTGTGTGAGTCGAGTCAAAATGACAGCCACAAACATGTAATTGAAGTGTCACTTTTTTAGTTGCGTCATGACACAAGAAACTGTCAGGAGAAGATTGTTTTAGAGTTTTTCTGAGAAAAGTTAAATGGCTATTTTTCTGGGAAAAGCCATGAAGATTTTTTTTACAAAAGTGCATATAGTTAACAACTGGAACCACCACAAAAATGTGGGAAAGTTTTCCCAGGAATCCATAAATCCCTCAAAATGCATGTTTGGAAATGATTTTAGATTTCAGAATGGGTGAAATTTCAGAACAGGGTGAGAGAGAGAAAATCTGATCCAAATTTGAAAGCCTGGCCCTGTGATATTTATTTATGTATTCAATTTTTATGCCACTCATCTCTCTGGGCAGCTTACAAGATATAATTCTCCCATGTAGTTTTCTTGGCCGGAATGCAGAAATAACTGGACATTGTCTCCTTCTGTTTTCTTTTTTCAAAATTTCTGTTCCAGCCTACAGGTCAGGATGTCTGGGTGGTCTTTTATTTAAGCACTCTGCTTAGCTTCCAGTTTCAGATAAATTTGGCCAAATGCTGTTACTTACTTGAAGTAGCACCTGTTTTTCCTTGACCTGACCCATATTTGAAAATATTTATTAAAACTTTCTTCTCCAGCTTTCCCTACAATTCAACAGGTGCCATCTTAAAATGGAGAAACCCAGACACAATTCCTAGAGTGCATTGTAATACTTTTAGGGTGCCAGCTGTCACTATTTATGTTCATGGTAGTAATGGCCGGGGTGGTCCATGCAATTGGACGGATTTGTAGATAATCCAGTTTTTGAGAGTGGCAGAACAATACAGATGAAGAGCAGGCTAGGACATGAGGTGTCCATGTCACAGTTAGGTTGGATTATTATAACAAAACATTTTCTTTTGTTCTATATTCTCTATGGAGATTTTCAGTCATCCAGGTTATGGTTGTCTCAAAGGTGCTTTTTCAAAAGGCAACTGGACTTGCTTTTTTACTTGAAGATGTTTTGCTTCTCATCCAAGAAACTTCTTCAGTTCTGAATGACGGTGGGAAATTGATTTATACTCCTTGCAGTCATCTGGTTGTTAGCATTTTTTTCTGAGCCATAGTGGTGCAGTGGTTAGAATGCAGTATATTGTAGGCGACTTCTGTTGACTGCCAGCTGCCAAGCATTTTGGCAGTTCGAGTCTCACCTTAAGGTTGACTCAGCCTGCCATCCTTCCAAGGTCAGTAAAATGAGGACTCAGATTGTTAGGAACAATATGCTGACTCTTTAAACCACTTAGAGATGGTTATAAAGAACTGTGAAGCGGTATATAATTCTAAGGGATATTCCTATCCTAAAAATTGTTGAGGTCACTTGGAGGTTTATCTGTGCCCCCACGGTGACCTGAATGTGCAAATGGATGTGGAATCTTCTTGGAACTACTGAAAGGACTTTGTTGTAAACAGGAGATAGGTGATGCCCTATCCCTTCCCTCTGTTGAGAGGGCTGTTCAATCTTAATGTAGATGGCCTATTTGACTCGTTTCAAACCACCATCTCCACCATAATTCAGAACTGAAGTTTTCTTGGGTAAGAAACAAAACGTCTTTAAGCAAAAAAACAAACTCAAGTTGCCTTTTGAATAAACACCTTTGGTACTTTTGTTCTGTATTAGTTTTTCTTTTGAGTGTTACAATCTTATACAATGGTGCTGTTATTAACATATCTGTCTTACGGGTATGTTTGATTGAATGTGGTCTTCAAGGAAAATGGTTCCCTACTTCATCTATAATCTGCCCAAATCTGAATCTACTGGTGATAAAGAAGTCTCAAAGACCCTGTTTGGAACATGTCGATACCGTATCCGTGTTTCAAATTATAATCCTTGAACTCTGTTCAGCAACAAATCACTTCAGGATTATAAAGACCCACCTCAGGTTGATGAAAAACTGTGGCAATTTTGTCAAGATTTTCATTCACCTTTTTTATACACTATAACATATTACTTCAGGAGAAGACTTGCCATGGAACATCTTCAGTGAAAAGGTGTGCATATAGGAGCAATAGACCAAGTACAACTTTTATACAAAATTGTACAGCAGAATATGTATTTCTCAGCCCACCTGGCTACAAAGCCTCATAGGTCAGGGATTCAGACCATTTCTGAAGAGTATTGGATTCCAGTAAAGTGGACATTGCTCCTTACTTAAATCTTCTTGCACTGTCAGGTAATCCTTTGCCCATGCTACTGAATGTGTTTGGAATCCTGTCAGATGGTTGGTTTGAAACTTCCTACCCAAATACCTTTGATTAGCATGTGCATCTCAGAAAAGCTGTTTCCACCAAAAGGAGGAAAATACAAAAATAGGTCACAACTTTACATACCTTTGTGTAATTCAGTTGTAGACAGGATTTTTTTAAAAAAGAAAAAGTGTTTGATGGCAGGATTCCAATAGGCTTTCCCCAGGACTATTAGAGTGTGTAGTATGGATTGAAGGGAAAGGGCTTAGGGATCTCCACCCAAGGAAAAAAGATGGACAACTCAACACATTCCATGTGTGCATGTATCCAATTACAGTATCATTTCTTGAATTTTGTGTGTTCTTTTTTATTACATGGCTATTCGGGTGTTGTATTTTGAGATGCCTAACAGGTTTTAGGATACATTTTACTTAAACATTTATTATATACATATGCAAACTCTGTGTGTGAAATCATAGACATACCCATCTGGCTGACTCAAGCAACATTTTTGTAGCTGGGAGAGCAATTTTTATGTAAGAGATAAAGGAGACCCAATTCTGTCTTAATGTGATCTCCCTGCTTTCCCTCTCATTTTTCTATTATCAAATGGTTGACACTTTTGATGATTTTTCCATTGAATTACTAAGAGGCAGCATAGTCTGCAAAAATGAGAAACTATATGATTTCCAAGGTTGTCCACTGTTATCCTAAGGCTAAAGCAATACATCATATTGAAACAGGTGAGTCTCTGATGAATTAAAAATGATTTACTCAACTGACACCAAAATGACAGAGAACAAAATAGATGAGGAATATGGAGCAGTTTGACATAATAGGTAAGGGAATATAAATATAAGCCAGCAAGCAGGTTAACTCATGAGTTTACCCCCATTCAAGATACTTTAGGATGATAAATGGAAGACTGACTGCAAGGGAATTTTGACTAGGACATCCCTGATTCATCCTTGCCCTGCCCAGATACTGAACATGGAGCTTCATCATAACTTCTGACACAGAATAGGTTGAGTTGGCCTCATTTGCCCTGCCTCAAGCAGAACACATCTGCCTTGAATTGATTAGCAAACTGAACAGCAAGACTTTAGAATACTGAAAATCAAACACATGAGCCAGGAAAGATACGAACAAGAAGAGATTGCTACATTATGTTGATTCTTGTATTTTTATTATTATTTTAAATCTTCAGATTTTTCTGCCATGAGACAGGAATGCATGATAGACAGAATGGCTCAAACATCTTCACATGACACACTCAAATCATATTTCATTCACAATTTTACCCTAAAACATTTACAGTTAACATAATCCCACCCATTTCTATTATCACAGATTTAATGATTTATTGAACAGTAGTTGCCAGCAATCAAAAATTGTAAGGCTTTTATTTTCCTTTTCTTTCTTTTCTTTTTTTGGCATTTAAAAAAAATCTGTTAACATGAGAAAAATCACAACTATTAATTCTCACTTTATATGGCAACCTCAAGGTAATAGATAAATCCAAACAAAATGCTTTGTTTTCATGTTACTCACTGAGGATGTTAAAGAGCTCTATAATCCGTTTCATGTTAACTAAAATCACTAGAACTATTTTACCTTACTATGTTTTTAAAAGCTGCGTTATTCAGTTAATTTCTCCCTGTGGAATAGAGTGGAACAAAAAAAAATGGAGAATGTTTAATGAATCCCCTTTCTCCATCTTTTCCTCCATCTATTATGGGAGGTTATAGAACTCACTGAAGCAGACCGGGAAGTTGTACATCACTGAAAACGGGCCTCCTCCCTTGCAGATGGATGCCTCTTTTCCAAAGGAATCCATTATCTTGATTCAGTATTTGTATTTGTGTTGCCCACAGGGACTATTTGGCAAAGTGGCCAATTATGCACTGGAGCACTCCAACGTATCATTTAACAGTACAGCCTTTTAGATAAAGCAAAAGAGAGAGCAGTTGCTTGGAATTCACATCGTGGTTTCTGAAGATAATTATGTTGAGGTTTTCCGGAATGGATGTAAACAAAGATGTATGTGCACCTGTATGTATCTGTATGTGACAGTCTTTATGTCCTTTGGGAGTCCACATCAATTGTTAATGTTTCCACTGATGAATACTGTAGACTACATACCTGATCTGTAGTATTTACTCCTGAGAAGTTAATAGAAGGGAATGACAGTTCTGATGCACTTTGGAATGGCACATTCACGTAAACGCTTGCACACTTAAGACTTAACGAAGGTTTCTAAACACAATGTCTAAATAAGGTCTAAAATACCAGCACAATTTAAAAAAAATCCTATGTAAGTAAAATATAAAGTAGGATGTTTTTCAACAAACGTTTAAACAGGAAAACCTAGATATTTAAGAAAAAATGTAGCTGATGCATTTTTAATTTTTTTTTAAAAAAAAGATATTTTTACCACATACTAAAATGCCATGGTATCCCATAACTGGCCAGATCCAGCTATCTCTGAGCTGCACGGCTTACAAAGTTGGACAAGAGAAAAAAGGAACACAGAAATAGAGGAAAAATTCAAAAATAGCCAACAATATCCAAGAAAATGGGACATTTATATTACAGCTATTAAAAAGAGGGCTGTAAAAAAGTCTATGTGAAAATTTCTTATTTTAAGGTTATCCCTAATTGTTTAAGTAATGGAAATCATTACATTACTCCCAAGCATTAGATTTCATAACTTAATGCTATTTCTCTAATATTTAATCTCTTATTGAAAGTACTAATTGCATCTGAAGGTCAGGTTTGAACTTGAGAATTAGAACTTTTATCTTAATGAAGTTAAGTCAGTTTGTATTATAGTCACAGTAGGTGTTCTTGAATTTTAATATGTCAATGCAAGTAGTTCCTTGAAATTACATCGTATAGCAGTCATTGGGTAGAAAACTAAGCAGAACTTGCCATCTTAATTTGGTTCTTTTAAGATCCACTATCATGGAACAAACAGAAATATACTTTAATATGAGTTGTCTTAGGGCAACCAGCAAACAAAGTAGCGGCTAGTAAGAATTGCTAGTTTTAGAAAATTGCATAGGTATTAATCAAGAAGGCAGTAAGCACAGCACCGTATGTGCCATTATGATGTTGTCTTATTCTCCTCTCCCTCTCTTTTTAATGTAAAAAAAGAAAGGAGAGCTTCCTGAAGGGATTTCACCAGGCTTACATTACATAGCAGGTATTACCTAATGCTTCTGAATGGTCTTAAAAGTTCTTTCCCACAATATTCTCTACCTGCTTTTCTCAGCAAACTCTTCCTTAGTTATTTGTATCGTGCCTCTTTCTCACAGCAATTTAAGAATTATATTTAACCTAAGGTAACATTCTTGTTTTCTATTTAGCATTGACTGGAACTGTCATAATGAGTCCTTACAATAATCCCATGTGTTGAAAACAGAAGTAGATCAAACTAACAAGCCTTCCACAGAAACTTGAGTGCTCCATGTCAGGGCTGCTTCCCTTCCTTACTTGAATCCTCTCTCTCTCTTTTTTTTTAAACAAAACAAATGTGCACTGAGAGAAAATATCTAAAGATCATCTTGAGTTTCAAGTTGATAAGACACTGGAGAGTTTTCCTGCTGATCTTCAATAACAGTGCATTCACTCTGTTCTTCGCTCATTTCACTAGGCGGTTCTTCACAATTTGGCTCTCCTGGATCCAGACTGCTTCCCTCACTTTGCTCCTCATTCTGCTCTTCATTGGTCTTCACAGTATGCTCCACGTCACTCTCGAAGGACGGTGAAAAGCCATCCACTAAATTTTCACTGGCTGCCAGTTCATCCAAGGGTTGATTAAGGGACACAGGGATTCTTGGCTGTGTAAAGCTGTCTCTGGTAATTACAGGCACTTTGTTTGTGGCCATTTCTACAGCAGTATCATTCTGTGGCAAAGTTGCTTTCTCAACAAGTCTCCACTGAATGATACTCATATCTTTGCCTCCAGTTGAAATTAAATGACTATCATTATGAGAGAAACTGACATTTGTTACATGACTACTATGGGCACTATATTTATGACTTGGAGCCTGTTAACACAAATAAAAAAAATAACACCAGTGTTAAGATTAAGATTAAACAGGATTAACTCAATTTCCAATTACATATATAGGAAAATATATATATCTTTCCAATGAATTGTAAATTTTAGCAAACTACAAATTTCCCCAAAATATAAATCATTACAACCTCAAACATGAATTCTATCGAAGTCTAATGCTACCAGTCACTTTGCCATATATAAATATTCAAACAATAGATTTTACTTCTAGAATAAGTGTGCAAGTTTCACAGGAAAGGGTTAGTCCCATTCTTCTTGTAAATAACCCTGTCATAGGAGTGGGGAAGCTGCTAACCAGAATAATTGGTTTGCATCTTCAAGTAATCCTTGAAATCATTGGTTGTCCAATAGTCACTGGTTGTAATTGCAGTGCATTTGCATAGCACCAGGGACTGCTGGGACAAGCAACTCACAGCAACTTCAAGACAAAACAGGTAGGCTGAAAGGGAATAACTATTTGCACTGACTCTCTGAAATTACCCATTGTGAAGGCAACTGACCTTCTGACAGGAAAACATCAGTGGTTCATCCTTGGTAAATGCTTTATGTGATTGTAATTTTATTTTAGAATGTCTGGCTTAGTTCAGTGCAACACTTGTTTTGCAGCTGTCTTTCATGGTATTCTTTTTAAATTTGGATAGTATGCTATTGTAAGCAGATTACTAGTTTACATGGTCAGATTGCTTATCTAGAGTCTTTAGTTTGTGCTCTTCAGGCTGAAATTAGATAGCCAACTCAGCTGGTGTGTTTTATCAGCCCCCCCTTACCACAAAGACCCTGCATGAGAAGGGCAGTAGGGACAATAATTGTATCTGGTCAGAGTGAGAGCTGTGGTTCATATGTAGAGCTATGGACAATCACTTAAATGTGAGCAGCAATGTGCTGCAGTTGTCAAAAAAGCTAACAAAGTCCTAAGTGCATTAATAGAAATATAGAATCAACATCAAGTGAAGTATCAGTACCAGTTTATAATGCCCTGGTAAAGACCACACTTTTGTTTTGGTTGCCACATATAAAAAGATGTTGAGACTCTAGAAAGAGTACAGAGAAGAGCAACTAAAATGATTAGGGAACTGGAGGCTAAAACATATGTAAAATCATTGCAGATATTGGGTATGTCTAGTTTAATTAGCTGCCACAAAGAAGAGGGGGTCAACTTATTCTCCAAAGCACCTTGAAGGACAAGAAGCAAAGAATGGAAACTAATCAAGGAGACAACCAACCTAAAACTAAGGAGAAATTTCCTAACAGAACAATTAATCAGTGGAACAACTTGCCTCCATAAGTTGTGGGTGTTGGAATACTGAAGTTTTTAAAGAAGAGATTGGACAATCATTTTTCTCAAATGGGATAGGATTTCCTGTTTAAGCAGTGGGTTGGACTAGAAGATCACTTAGAGAAGGCTGTAAAGCATTGTGAGGTGGTAAATATGTTTAAGTGCCATTAACAATAGCAATAGTGTTTAGACTTATATACCGCTTCACAGTGCTTTACAGCTCTCTCTAAGCGGTTTACAGAGTCAGCATATTGTCCCCAACAATCTGGGTCATCATTTTACCGACCTCGGAAGGATGGAAGGCTGAGTCAATCTTGAGCCTGGTGAGATTTGATCTGCCAAACTGCTGGCAGCTGGTGATCAGCAGAAGTAGCCTGCAGTACTGTACTCTAACTACTGCACCATTGCGGCTCATGACCTATTATAGCTATTACTATTATTATTCTATTTTCCTAGTAAACTAAATAATAACATTTCTGTTCTGTCTTTTCACTGCAATCACCGTGCTGAAGTTTAAAAACTACAGATAGATATGAAATTAAAAAGAAAATTGCAGCGAGACAGTAGTAACTTAATCATTATACCGCCAGGTGACCAATCCAGTAAGGCAAAGGGACAGATTTTTTTCTAGGTTATATTCACTATTGAAGGCACACAATAATAACTATTCTGGGAAATTTGGTGCATAGGAAAGGAAACTATTATTTCTATAAGAGATTCTAGCATATGAAGCTGAATACACAGCCATACGTTTATAGTATACAACCACTTTTCTTCTCATTCCTGCTCTAAAACACTGCCCCTAAACTTACCTTTGCTTTGGAGCAGGGATATTGAAATAGATGGACTTTACAAAAGTCATCAGCCACAGCTATCACTTTCCTATTATGGGACCTTATAAGGGCATTTATATCTGTTCCATCTGATCCTTCTGGCCACACTCCTTCATTATATAAACACAAAAGAATAAAAAAGTTACTAAAACAAGGGGCTAATACAGAGACTTATAGCCCTCAAGATGTTGAACTCCAATTCCTATCAGGCTTAGTCAGTTAATAATTCTAGATGGTTAAAAGTTCTCTATAGCTTAGAAAAATTTTAAGATATTAGACATCCATTTAGAATACATCAATCAAAATGAAATAATCCAATGTATAATAATTGTTCTAGAAATACAATCTCTCCCATTTAAAAATATTTTCTAAATTCTTTTATTACTTTAATAAACAACAAAGAAAAAACATATTATTGCCCAAATTCAGGAGGCACATTTTAAAGTAATTGAAATATATTAAGATAACAATGGAATGAATCAATTGAAGAAACAAATATAGATTTAGTAACAAATATTTAATCTGTTCTTATCTGGATAACTTTAAGATGTGTGGATGTCAACTTGCAGAATTATTAGTCACAGCATGTTGGCTAGGAATTGTGGGAGTTGAAATCCACACATCTTAAAATTGCCCAATTGGGAACCCTGTTTCTTATGACAACAAAGCAAAAGTTATATGCACAGATCTATGCCCCAAAATCCTGAGTGACAAAATATATACAGGGAAATCACAAAGCAAAATCTCAAGTCACGTACTTCTATCCAACCTCAGGTAACTTGTACAAAAGGCCATGTGTTGTGACATTGTGATACAAGTTACATAATTATTAGCTAATACTTTTGATTTGTAGTAGATACCTACAGTATGCAATTATAACAATTTTCCAAGAAAGCAATTATATTTAATGAAAAATAAAATACCGGAATGATTCCGTTTACGAAGTCAATTTAAAGAAACCACAACGGCAGAATATTTAAAACTATGAATGGTATAATCCTTATGTTTTCTAGAGTAGACTGATTTTAAACTTAAGAATAACAATTAAATAGGAATATATTACTCACCAAATACCTGAAACCCCAGCACACAAGTGTATGTTGTCCAATCTATGTCCTTACAATCAGAGCGGTTCCTTATCAGTTTACAGCCATTTGGAATGTCCCCTTTATAAAAATACATAACTGGCATTGGAATAGCTATTTATAATTTCCATTTGTATCCTATCTTTCCATCCCTAGGGTTTTCAAAGTAACTCTCAGAAGAAAAACATCCAGAAATATAAAGCAATTAAAACCCTGTTCAAAGCAACAACTAATCATTATCATTCCAATTCAAAAGAGCTGGTTGAAAGGAAATGCCATGTTCCTAAAGGGAGAAACAGTAGCCTCTGGAAGGAATGTGTTCCATATCTGGGAAACAATAGGAGAAGGTCCTCTCCTCTATGCCTAAACAGGGGCCTCTGAAACTGGCGGCGTCTTTAAGAGAGGCTCTTCTGTCCATTTTTGTGTCTGGACAGGCTCAAACTATAATTATGTAGTTTGTACTGTATATAATTATACAGTAAAACAATATTAGAGTGAGATTTGTTTAAGTTATCTATATTATTATTATTTTAAAAAGCTTAAAAAGCTTTTGAGTTGGAGTAACTGTTGTTTAAAAGTGTTTACTAGCAGAGTATGTTGCAAATTGAAAGTTTTTCACTATGCTACCCCTTGTTATTTGGGTATTGCAAGCATTCAGGCTCCAAAGCAATGGTGCCCAAGCAAATGATTCTATATTGCATGTGTTATTAAAGAAGGATACAAAAATACAATGGAAATAAAATGTAAATGCTGAACTATCTTTTAGTCATAGGAAAAAAATAAAAGGCTAAATAGCAGCTTTACGTGTTTTTTTAAAAAAAGAGAACATTTTGTTATAATAAATAATGCTTATACAGGTAGTCGTCAACTTGCAACGGTTCATTTAGTGACCGTTCAAAGTTATAACAATATTGAAAAAAATGACTTATGACCATTTTTCATAGTCACATAATCAAAATTTGCTTGGCAACTGACTGATATTTATGAGGGTTGCAGTGTTCCTGGGTCATGTGATCCCCTTTTGTGACCTTCTGACAAGTGAAGTCAATGGGGAAGCCATGTTCACTTAACAACTGTGTTACTAGCTTAACAACTGCAGTTATTGTGGCAAAAAAAGTTGAAAAACGGGGCCAAACTCACTTAACAAATGTCTCACTTAACAACATAAATTTTGGGCTCAATTCTGGTCATAGGTCAAGGACTACCGGTAGTTTACATTATAAATCAATAGCTTGACAGTCCAAGAATTAGGGGTGACACAATCATGTTAATATAAAGTAAATGATTTCAGCAGACTGGCATATATAACATATGCTACATTCCAGTGAATTAGTTTTTCTTTTTTCTTTTTCTCATGAAAAAGCTTTACATATCTTGAAAATTTCAGTCATAGCTACTTTAACTTACATTTTGGACTATACAACTGTTTGCCAACAATAGGTGCTAATAAAATCTAAACTCATAGTGACTGACGGGGGAAATAACATTTTAAACATTCCTTCTCTTTGAAGTTTCATCGATTCATTGATTCATTCAATAGCTTTAGTCTTATATTGATGTAATTTTATTTCTGTACAAGTGAATTTCACATTATCACTATAAATAAAGAAAGGCGTCCAAAGACATTCTTCAGTGGCATTTATACATGAAGCTTTTTATTCTATCTCTATGCTTAAATGGATCAGGAAGAACAGATGTTATTACTTTAAAGCTCTGTTATAAAGGAGCCCTGGTGGTGCAGTGGATAGAATGCAGTGTCGTAGGCTGCCCACAGTCTGGAGTTTGATCCTGGCGGGCTAAAAGTTGACTCAGCCTTCTATCCTTCCGAGGTCAGTAAAATGAGGACCTATATTGTTGGGGGCAATATGCTGACTCTGCAAACTGCCCAGAGAGTGCTGTAAATGTAAAGCACTATGGGGTAGTATATAAGTCTAAGTGCTATTGCTATATGCCACAGAGCCAGGTTATCAGTGAGACTGATTCTCCCTAAAGACATCTACCTCTCCTATCAAATCAGTTAGTGTCTGTCCATTTCTAATCCCTTCCCAATATTTATGGGAAGGGGAGATATAAGAAGTGTGCATTTCTGTAGCAGCCTATTTCCTATCGAATACCCTTCACTCTGAAGTTTTCCAGCCCTCTACTCTCTTAACATTTGGCTTTGCCCCCAAGCCTTGGAGGATTAAATGAAGGCATGCATGTGGAAGCTTAACATTAGTGCCAGGCTTTTAATGTTTATGGTTTTAATAGATATATGTATTGTGTTGTTTTATGTGCAGATGTTGTTTTAATTGTTGATCAGCAGCCACCCAGACTTTGATATAATATTATATACAGCTTTTAAATAAATAAATCAATTTATGGAAATAATTAAAATTACTGCTAATAGTAAGACAAGTCATGTTCAAATTGAACTTGACTCCTGCTAGTTATGTAGATCCATGCATAATTTCTTGTCAAGATAGCCATTGCCTTCTTTTGGAATTATTATTATTATTATTATTTTGGCTAGAACAATATAGCAATCTTCAATTTACAGTTAAGAACAGAAACACTTGAATGAATAGTGTTTTATAATTTGTATGCAAATTCACTTTAAATTGAGCCAGAATTGAATAACTCATATCCTGCCTGTGTTTCATATGCTATTATTCTTTATTACTACAGAGTAACAATTTACAAAAGAAGTAGAGATGTCTATAGAATGGGGGGAGGGGGGTTTATAAGAGTTTATTGTTACTTCACTATTATTCAGTCTTATTCTGATCAATAATGTTCATATCCTGAATAGCTCCAAGCTCATTTAAAGTGTGCCATAATTGTTCAAGATATTTTAACTTAATTTTGTCTTTCAGGTCTATAATAAGCATTATTTTGATTCTCTAAAAGAAAATCCTGCAAAGTTGTGACAATTTGGCTGAATGTAGCCTGCCAATCATGGTTTTTCCTAGGTTAGGTATCCCAAACAAGCAACAAACCTAAAAGATTCTACTACATCACCTTTGGGCTCAGGAAAATAATTTGTTTCGTAGGTATAATGCACATGGAACATTTTGAATTCTTAAAATAAAGTTTACTAAAATAAAAGAATATTAATAGTGCTAAAATAATTATTTTAATTATTATATCAATAAAGAAGAAAATCGATCAAGCAAACATACATAATACTTTCAAGCTATAACTTATACTCTGACATCTCATTCCCCAGCATCTCTTTTGTAAAGTGTTAATTGATGCCTTTGCAGAGAAGGAGCTGTATTTGGAATAAACACTAAGAACAAAGTAACAATAATAACATTGAAGATCAGGTTAGAGAAGGTCAAATTATTATCCTCTGTCAACAAGCATTGCACGTACTGCAAGTTTTCTTCTTCTTATGATTCTTAGCATTTTTCTACTATAGGAATAATTGCAATTTTGTACTCACAGTATAATATTTCATAATCTCCTGAGTTGGACATTATATATTTGTTTTCTGGGGACCAATCAAGATGTGTAATATAGCTGGAATGTCCCTAAAACACATATAAACAAAAAAGAGATAAAGAAGCTATCAAAATTACAGTTCAAACAGTGATTTCTCCCTCTTTCACCTTTTATTTTCCCTTTAAAATGTTCAAATAAACAAATCGACATGGTAGTTTATAAAACTAATCCGCCAAGTTCGTACTTTGATGGGAACGAACTAAAAAACCATGAATGGATTACAATTACCATAAATTCCAGTCAGCCATGTTGAAATTTAAGCATATGGCAGACAGATGCAAATCCCTGCTTTAATCATTTCATTGTGTGAGCTTCCTCCTTCTCAAGTGTAGTGATTTCCCTCTACATAACTGATTTAATAGCAATAGCAAATTGATCTGTCAATCACATCTGAACCTGGGCAAACAAGATTTGTATGAAGATGGCGTGGAAGGCTACAATTTACCGTTCAACTGAAAGGGTGGATATGCAATAACAGAATTGTTCTTTGTTAGCAGTTATGTATAGAGCTTGTTTCATGCCAAGGATAATAGGATGCCAAATTCAACTGGTTTACATGAATGAATTTGCTTTTACAATGTTCCCAGTTGCTTAGGAAAACATGCAGTGGACTCAGAAAAAAGAAGAAAGTTCCATCTGTCCCCCCCCCCTTCCGCTGCCCTCCATCTGTTATCCTGAATCTTTAAAAATTGAGAAGCTAGCACTAACATTGTAGGCAAGGAGGACAATCAATTACCAGACATTGGTGGACTTTTGACAGCTGTTAACATTTTTCCAGAATTTGGAAAATAGAAAAAAGCCAATTTAAAGAGACCCTTTTGTGCAAAAATATCCCTTTGACTAAATGTGAGAATTGAAGATCACATTGTTGAAACAGTCTAAATAGTTTCCATTAAATGTATATTTCTATAGCAACCACCATCTCTTCAGTGGCAGTCATAGTAAGAGAGTTATTTTATATTTCATTTCTGACATACCATATGCATATGTGACAAGTACTGGCACTTTACGCTAATAAAAACTGCATGGACTACATTAAAAACTCTGAACTATGAAAGATAGGAGAATGTCAAACTTATGAAGAGAATGAATAGCATACAGAGCTATCACAAAGTGAAATACTACTTTGATCCAATTAAATGTTTACCAGTCACATCTTTTATTATCAGATAAATTGTAATTCATTATTTTTATTCTGCCAGCTATCAAGAGTCATAACAGTTTACACTAAAAATATAAAATTAGAGTTTAAAAAGGCAAACTAAACTTCAAAGACATGGAAAAGCTTAACTCTGTTGCTGCTGCATGAGCTCTCAGGTGACCTCCGAGCAATGGAAGATTATACAAAAGATGCTATTCTATCTATTAATCCAGACCTAAAGCTCAGACCTAAAATCCAGATCTAAAATTAATACCCAACTCTGGGTATTTTCTCTAGAAACAAATTTACTAATACAAAGAGTGAAAAATATTGTAGAGCTCTTGCTCCTTGAAACTTTTTGGAAAAAGTATATTTTGGTGAAACTTGGGTTTAAAATGAAAGGAAGAATAAGCAAGCTACTCTGATTTTCCAAACTAATATAGTCACTGTTTCTTCATGTTTAATTGTTTAAAATGGAAAGGTTTCTAACCTCTCAATATTTGCATTTCAAATATGTCAAGTCTAATGAATTATGATAGAGAATTTGAACGGTCAAATTAGCATTCAAAACTGAAAGGTACATGTGCATTCAATTGACACACAAAATTGCTTTTTAACTTCCGCATGTCTAGAATAATGTACCAGGATTTGAACAATGGTACTGTATGAAGCTCCGTAGAAAAAAATGGAACCTGGAAACAGGTTTTAGGGTAAAAAAATAAAACCAACTACAGAAATAATGAGCATGAAAATGGAATCCTATCATATTTTACCAGAGTTAAAAGCAAATTTTGCCTACATTTAAACTGGAAAGAATGTTTTGTATATATACCTTCATGTCCTAAAAGTAAAAGACACTATATTCTTAAGACAGCTTTAAGAAGTGGCATTTGAGGATAACACTGGGGTCAAGTGATAAGGACATAATATTAGCTGGGAATATTTTAAATAGAAATGTGCTATTTATTTCTTGCACCATCAACCAATAGAAATTAAGGTTCAGCATGATATTTCTTCCTGGGATCTAGACAGTACCTGGATGAGAAAACAGCTAAATCAGTATGCATTCCAACTTTATTTACGAAGTTAAAAAAAAGAGTTAACATTTTACAGTTCTTACAGTGCACTTTCCATATCTGCTGTACTTTCTTCCATTTTCTGTTACTATGTAGAGGTAAATGAAGTTGTCATGGGAACCCACTGCAAGAAAGGTGCCATCTGTAATGCAAGTTAAAAACAAACTATAATTGGACAGTGAAAAACTCTCTAGCATATCATGTATGATATAGCTGTAGATAATAACAACATAAATAAAAGTTGTAATCCAAAGCATGTGCTATTTTTATTTTACCTATTGAAGGAAAATGATAAGCATTCAGAATATTTTAATTTTCATATAAGACTATTAACTAGTAAGGCTCTTGATAATTATGTACCATCAGTGTTATTTTTAGCAACCACATAGGTTTTATCCATGACAATTTATCCCAAACCTGGTCCTATCAACATTGTAACTGAGTTCATCTACCCTACTGCTTATTGTCCTCTTCTCTTTCCCCTGAATTATAGACTTCTTCAGAGAGCTAGATTTTTTCATGATCTGTCCAAAGTATAATTATTTCAACCTGGCCACTTGTACCTTGAGTATAATCTTCTGATTGTATTCTTAAAAGTCTTCTACAACACCTAAATTCAAAAGGGTCAATACTAATTCTACCCTCCTTCTTCAAAGTCCAGACTTGGCTGTAGAGCAGTGATGGCGAACCTTTTTGTTGTTGCGTGCCAAAAATGGCGTGCTATTGTGCACGCATTTGCCAGTACCCATAATGCAACACACCCACACAAATGCGCAACCCCCATATGCCACTGCGCATGCACCCTCAATACAAAATTTGCTTGATAAAAAAGTCAACCGCAGGCTGCGCAGCACCCCCACTTGACTCTCCCCCCATGCCTGCTGCCAGCTGGGGAAGGAGCAGGTGACCGCCCAGCCAGCAAATGCTGTCCCATGTGCCTGAGCTCACTTGCGGCATTTCTTGTGCACAGCCCCACCATCCCAGAAAACCAGCAGCAGCTGCAGGGGGAAGGACAATAGCTACCAGTCAGCTCAGGCGCACCTCACCATCCTCTCAGGCTTCTCTCGCGAGCCCTATCTTCTTATTCGCCTTCGCTGCTGCTTCCACGAGCGCACATGCGCCTGGCTGTTAGCAAGCTCGCCTGCCTGTTTGCCTGCCCCACGGTTGCTGCAAGGAGAGCGAGATCCCAAAGGCTGCCTGTCTTTCGGATCTCACTCTCCTTGC
>JANHFT010005809.1:56545-74619 GCA_032467955.1 Pseudoxenodon macrops | reverse complement strand
TTACAGTCCTGCAGTCATAAGTGGGAGGAGATGGTGATAGGAACGATGAGAAGACTAATAGTAATAGTAATGCAGTCAGTAAGTAGTTTGACAGTGGTGAGGACAGTGTAGCTTCAAATTCACAGTGAGCCTAAAGACTAAAGGACAACCTTATTCTGAATGTTTTCCCCAACTCCAGATTTTAAGATGTTTAATCTTTACGTCTTCAGATTAAATACTTCGTTCCCACCCCCCAGTTTAGGTATTGCTTTCTGAATTTGAAGCAAGAAGAATAAACTGCTTTGTATCCGTTTTTATGAACTTATAATAGATGCAATTCTCTCTCCCCTTTTCCTAGTAACTGCAGTTTTTGCAAACCATTTTTACTTGAACTAAGAATGCTTTGTGCATATTTTCCCACGAGATATGTATTTTGTGCAGACACAGAGAGAGAGAGATACAATTACCTATTTATCTATTCATGCACTTTTGACAAAAAAAGTATCAAAAATTCTGATAAAAGCCAATTCAAGTTTATTTTTATTTTTATGTCCCGAATCATGACAATGGATGTGAGAAACATAATACAAAAGGAGAGTATTAGGAACAATAAGAATATGACACTTGCATCACATGAGTTAAGGAAATTGTACTTTTCCATGTTAGAAAGTGTTTTCCAGGAGCATAGTGGTTTCCTTAATGTTTGCATTTAAGTTTGTTTAAACTGAACCAGGGGTGGGTTCTAACTTACCTCGCAACTGGTTTACTCCCTCCTCCGCCATGTGGGCGTGCCTCGTGCGTGTGCGCACGTGCAAGCGCACTAGAAAAAAGCCCTGAAAAATCCCCCACCCAAAAAAGGCCGAAAAAAGATAGTGACGCATGTGCAGTGCTGGAAACTCAGCTTCTGCACATGCGGAGAAGAAAAAAAATCCCAGTTTTCTTTTTCAAAAAAAGATGGCGACGTCCACAGAGCAGAACTAGCTCTTTGATGTCACCATCGGTCTACTACATACTCGGTAGAACCAGGCCGAACCGGTAGGAACCCACCTCTGAACTGAACGTGCCCATGATTGAACTACAATCTGTCCGATGTTAAGGATTGATTCATAATCTGGATTACTTGAAAAAAGGCATGAGATTAAGAACATCAGTACGGTTTTCATCAAAACCCCAGGTAATCCAAATTTCGTGCATCTGAAAAAAAATGTTTTGGGTATATATTTTTTCCAACCAACTTTTCCCGTAACTAGTATTCAAAGTCACCTTCCTGTCATAGATAATAGTTTATCCTTTATTTTTAGAATGTTTATTATTATTATTTTTAATAGAATGCCCACCTTGGTCAATGAAACACACGTAAATGACACGTAAATGACGCAGTAAAAAAGCTAGATTTTTTTTCTATTTATTTATTCCATTTATTTCTTTATAAATAAATATTTTCTTTATAAATAAATATATAAATATTTCTTTATAAATAAATAAATATTTATAAATAAACAAATAAATATTTACTTATTTCATTTATTCGTACTCATTTCCTGTGTTCATGTCCACGTTTATCCTTATACCTGTTAACTTGTACACGTTTGACAAACTAACTAACTAAATAAATAAAAGGCAACAGAGAATTAAATTATCGTCATTATCACTGTGACGTGAATAGCAGTATTTTCTGCGAATTTATAGCCGCTGTTACAGTTATTTTCTTACCGAGAAAGTCTTTTTATGTACACAGAGTCATCTTTCTTTCAGCTTCATTGAGTTGAAAAAGGAGATTCATTCTCTTACAATACTAAACAATACTGCTAAATACTAAGCTGGCCAAGTTTGAATCCCAGAAGGGTATGGCTAGCTGATGAGAGCTAAATAACTTGAAATAGATCGATACTAGTCAGAGGTGGGTTCCTACCGGTTCGGACCGGTTCTATAGAGTAGGTAGTAAGCCGCTGGTGTCGTTACGGAACTGGTTCTGGTCTGTGGATGCCGCCATCTTTTTTTTGCATTTTTCTTTAATTGGATTTTTTCCACGAATTTTTTTTCTTCTGCGCATGCACAGAAGCCAAGTTTCTGGCACTGTGCATGCATCACCATCTTGTTTTTGGGCTTTTTTGGGGGAGGGAATTTTTTTGGGCTTTTTTGCACTGCGCATGCACACATGAGCAAGTTGCGCGCACGCATGCAAGACTTGCCCACGCAGCGCATGAGGCAGCGAACCGGAGACGACGTAAGTTGGAACCAACCCCTGATTCCTACTGGTTTGGACCTGGTCTATGGAACTATTAGTAACTTGGCGGCCTGGGTCGCTGGAACTGGCAGCGACCCAGGCCTGCCACCACCACCACCACCCCAGCTGGTTCTCTCGGTGGCTCCATAGGCACCACCATCTGGTTTTTTAAGTACATCCCTGAGCAAACCAGCAGTAGCAGGATCTGGAACCCACCCCTGCACTATACCCAGTGAGAAAGGCGAGGTAGGATCATCAGCAGGCATACTACATTGCATCTGATATCTTCCCATTCTTTGTAATGTAATGTTACAAATACAAATGCCAAACAATGTTCAGGTATTCCAGTCTAGTATTCAAGTGTCTCAGCAGCCTGAACTTGACTACTATAATATTATGTCAACAGGAAACTACTACTACTAAAATACTTGACTGCTATTAATCATGTCAACAGGAAACATTGAGCAGTCTTTTTCCTTGATGGAAATATCTGGGAAAATGCTTTCTCAATAACTACACACAGTCATTTCTTCCAGTCATTTCATAGACTGATATTACATGAGAGTCCTTTCTTAGGTCTCTTGCACCGGAGAATTAGTTCAAATAATCTTTCATGAGTTCTTCTTATGTTCTGTTATAGTTTGTTGTATTGAAGCCCTGAAAAATTGCTTTGCATAAAAATCATGTAGCCATTTGAACAATGTATAATTTCATGTAAAAGAAAATTTAACATGGACTATACATCAGCAAAGCACTTAAGTGCACTAAGGCCTTCTCTTTTCAATTAAAATGTAGATTTTTAATATAAGTTTTGATTAAATACATACTCATTCAGGAATAGAAACATAAATATCTATTTGGATTGCTATGGAAGTAAATAATGAATAACTGCTTAAAAATAGGTGTTGCCAAAATCTGTTAGCATCTGCCTAAAATTTCCACAAAAAGGCATGTCTTAAAAGTTGTGATCAATTTATATATCTATACGGTATATACATATACATGCATATTTGGAAAAGGCAATGGAAAATATTTTTCAAAAACCTATTCTGGGGAAAAATGTACTTTCATAGTATAAATTGGGGATGATTATATACAAAATGTCACATAAAAGGTAAAGTTGAAAGGAAAACCACATATCATCTCCAGGCAGTTTTTCTAACACCTGCTCCTAGCCAGAAGAAAAATATATATAATACAGAATGATATGTACATATTCTTGAAAATTATGTTTAGCTTGCCAAATACCTGCCAGCCACATTTAAAACGCTGTTCAGTTTCCTTCATTGTATCACCTTCCATTGAGATCTGTTGGTCAAGGTATATATAACCTCCCCTATACCTGAAAAGAATTTTTTTTTGATCAGTGTTATTTACCTGCTCTAACATATGGACACTAACCTCACAATCGACACAAAAGCTAAGAGTGGCACAAAGAACCATGGAAAGATACATGGTTGGCATTGCAAGACAAGATAGAAAGACCTGCACATGGATTAGAGAACAAATGTGTAGGATATCATCACATGAGGAAAAGAATTGAAATGGAAATAGGTTGGTCACATAGCAAGAAGAACTGATGGCAGTGGGACCTAGGCAGTCATAGAATGGATCCCACTTGATAAAAAGTATCCACGAAAGAGACCTAAAACAAGATGGATTGACAACATCAGCAAGTATTGCAGGCCTAATTGGACTTGTATTAGTTAGTTACAGGACTGTATTGGTTAGAAACATGTGGAAGAGGCCTTCATCCCACAGTTGATAGACAGTGGCTAAAATGATGAATGATTGTATGTATATATTAGCAGTACTGTGTGGACTGGATTTTGAAATATACATGTGGATATATTCGGGAGACACAGAGTTGACTGATCTTTCATTTACTAGACAGAACAACCATTTTTATGTCGTCCTGGTATAGAAAACTTGACTTTTTAAAATGTGCAGATACGAATTTGCTTATATGGAAAAGGAGGTTAAAATATGTCAAGATGGCAGCCACGATATGAGATAAAAACTTCAGCTGTTCTTAAATGTGTCCATTTTTTTCACCATTTCCTGCACATCCCTTGATTAAATTTTTATTCAATAGCTGTTTGGCCACAATTATGTTATATAAGTTAGAGCCTGTCTCTTTAATTCATACAACTTGGGGGTAACCAAGGATTGATTTATTTTACTCTAAATGTGCTTCATTAATCTATTTCAAAAAGTCTACCTGATTTAAAACAGAAGCTGCACTTTAATGTTTCCAGCAAGAATGAAGCAATTTGCTTATTCCAAGTACACAATGGTACATCAGGTCAAAAGCTTAATTAGCTTCTTTTTTATGTGGGTGACTCAGCAGCAAAAACCTGTTCCCCTTTAAAGAACATAAGACTCTTTCTCAGTCAATCAGGGATGCACTTAACTTGCAAACATAACACACACAAATTCCCACTGAGCTGTAAACGTGCCCCTTTTATAATTTAAGCGGTTAAGCATAAGAAATGTGCTTTGCTTTTAGTTGATGTTGCTGCTCCCAGAACTTACAGTCCCAGAATGATTAATTAGGCACAAATGGAGGATGCAAAAACACACATTCACATAATTTATTTTAGAGTAGGAGAAATATTATTATCGAAATTCCATACAGCAGCAGCAAAGGAGACTGGGGACTAAGAGATGCATCTGAATAATGCCCCTTATTTAAGATTGAGTAGGCTTTGTCCTTGTGGGCATGAGAAAAGTGCAGCCATTTTTTTTTCTTCAGAAGGAGGATAGAAAGTGTTCTTAGGTAAGGCTAACATTGTCTCATCTCTGTTGAGGCTGCCATTCAGCAAACAAGCTGATATGCTGGTCTATTTTATTGAAAAGCAAGGATTGTTCAACCCTAAATACAGCTTCTTGTACACACCTGCATAGTTAGGATATCTTAAACTCTGGGGAATGTGGACTCCAACATTTCTTCTCATATTTCTTTCTTTCCTCATAAGACATTAACATTTTCATAGGTGGGATGTTCCTGAACTTTTCATAGTTCTTATCCAGTTGCAAAGTGGTTAAAGTGTGTGTGTGTGTTATCTTTTTTATGCAGTCATCTCTTCACTAATATGAGGCTGCTGTGGATTATGCAATTCAGTGAAACTCCAAGAAGAGACATCATCAGAAACCCCATGGGACCTTTGCCGATTGTACCAGTAAACAACTAGGAGTCTGCATCATAATGAGAAAACTGTAATAAAAAAGTGAAAACACTTGTAGCTTCCAGAACTATAATAATGTAAAAATGAACACAGCATGAACAGAAAATTAAAAGAACCATGAGAATAGAATAGAAAAGAGGAGAATAAGAAATCTTATTAAAAAATTGAAGGATATATTTCACAATATAGTTATTTAGTTTAGGAGATACATTTTCTGTTCTTCATATGAATATATGAACATACAGAACATACAGATCACTGGATTAGGTCAAAGGATCTCAGAGTGATCAACCAGAGGCCTCCAGGAAAACCAGAAGAAAGTTGCAGGCAAAAGAATCGACCAATCAATCAATCAATATTATTTTGCTCTCCAGCAATTGACATTAAGGCATATTCTGGCTATTATCAAAATAATATTTACTATTTCCTGTAGTAGAACAGTTCAGTGTAGGCATGGAAACTTACTTTTCTTATCACCTAGTTCTGTTACTGGCTCCATACAGTAATGTATCTTTCTCTTTATGCTACGTGATGCCAAAACATGGAAATTATAAATATTTTGAAAGTGGATGGAGAGGGCTAAACAAAACACTTCCATAAAAATGAACTAAGAATGATAAAGGAGAGACTGCTGGGACTATTTTAGAAATGTATATGCAAATTATTGTAAACTGTTAAGGAGTAGAGTTGAAATGAATCCAATAAATATTGGTGTTCAATAAAATATGACTGGGAAAAATAAGTCATAAATGCTGTGAGAATAATGAAAAATGGAAAGATTGCGGGTGTAATGGAGAAAGTTAACATTTGGATATGGCTTGCTTGTTTAATACAGAATGTATATGAAGGCTGCATCAGGTCTGACAGTTGTCACTTTTGTTCCCATACTGAAAAAGAAAAATATCAAAGACTATGATAAATTAGTTTTAGTGTGTCTGATGTTTTGGCATAGCTCTCATTGAAAGCACAGGATCTTCTGATAGCTTCATAACACCAAAATAGATGCCCATTATTGAAAGGATACAAAAGGCAACAATGAACACAATTTGTAAAGTACAGTACGTTAGTCAGGATGTGTACAGATAGGACTTGCTCTCCAGTAGGTCCTTTCTTGTGTGTTTGTTGATATAATGAAAGCATGTGATTAAGTGGTTGGGTTGAAGGGTTGAACTGTGGAATGTTTTGTATGTAGCTGAAGGGTGGTTGCTGAACAGCATAAGAATAGTATAAAACTGAAGGAAAAATGCATTGTGTCTGATCCATCATTGAACAGGAAAGAAGATAAAGATGAATGATATCTCTTTGGTGTTTTAATGTATTTATGGATAAATATGTAAGGAATGCTTATGTTTATTCTAGAGAGGTATGTTGACTGGGCATATGACAATGCTATATTGTAGGCTGACCCAATTCAAACCCAAATGTTATATTCTGAGCCTCTCAAAGTCAAACATTAGAATGACATTTCCTTTCCTTTCCTTTCCATCCCATCCCTTTCCATCCCTTCAGTTTCCTTGGTTTACTACTGCTTCCTCCATTCCTATGGTATGCATGATATTGCTCAATTCAACATGGAGTAATGTGATGAGTTTGTATGCATATATGTAGGTATTGCTATGTATCAATTATGACAGAATATACATGTGGTCTGGGAAGGGAAAACCAAATAAAATATTTAAAAAGTAAAATCTGTGATCTAATCCATTCTGACATTTCTTCTCTCTATATCTTCCATCTACAGTAGGGGTGTCAAACTCACGGTCCATGGGCTGGATGCATCACGTGCTGGTCACGTTGACTCTCAGTTTAATGAAGGAAAAAAAAGTTCCGATATATCATGTGACAATGACATGACAATGTGAGTTTGATACACCTGATTTACAGTGGAAGACAAGAGGGGGGGGAGACAAAATGTCTAATGACATCATGGGAATGTCAGCACTTAAAAAGTGGCGTCATTTGTCTTTAATGGTAGCATTTGAGTGATGAAGGAAACACATGCATGTTGTAAATTTGGCATTGTTATGGTTTGCTGTGGAGCCATGGGTCTTGTTGTTATTGCCCTATTTGAAGACATGCTGCCTCAACATTCTTGCAAATTCTTGCTGAAGTTTGCAAATTGTTTTGATTGATTGTCTCTTTCACTTTAATTTAATCCCATTTTTTTTCTTGGAATTGAATTTGGTACTCTTGGGAACAGCCTTTATTTTATCCTCAAAACAACAAGCTTGACTTGGTTCTGGCATATTGACTGGATAAATTTATGCAATCCTTTTTGGTTTCACTCCCATAACTTAACCATCACACCACACTGCCTTTATTCTCAATATAGCATTTGAAATTACGTGGATAATGGACATATTCACCTGCTCTGCCTTCTTATAGGAAACTAAAACAACAACTTGTATGCACAATTTAGGAGGTATCAAAAATTTCAGGACCCCCCCAGTTTTTTTTTTAAAAAACCAACAAAATCAATGAGAATAGAGAATATTTTTGATTATAGTATTGTCTGTTAGAAGAAGCAGCAGCAAAGTTGTTGACAATGGACTAGAATTTTCTGAAAAAAAACCTTGTTCTCTAAACTTCCATTTTTTGCATATATTCCTCAGATTTTCAACAGTCTAGTGTTTACAATAGTTAACTGTACAGGCAAATAAATTGGAAGTCAACATTTTGAAGAAATTCACACATTGTAAACATATACATGGGAACAGGGAAAAAAAATCTGAGATGGAATTTGTTTAAGATTTGCCTTAAGTTTAATGCCTAAACACATAATCTAAATTTTTAAGTAATCAGAATAATATTAGCATTTGTAAACCACAGCCCAACCTTAAACATATATTTTCAGCTCATCTTGAGGCTGTTTACTGTTATAAAGAAAGATGAACCATTAAGAGATTTTATATCATTTAGGAAATTGAGATTTAAAATCCTGGCAGATGGCTGAATTAGGTTATCTGGACAATTAATTGATAAAAGTAACAATTAATGCATCTGTAATTCAGCCTAGCAAAAAAAAAAACAAGGAAGAAAGCAAGAGAAAGTGAATGATTTTAAATATATTCATAAAATGTTGTGGAAGAATTATCCTTTGGGTGTACTCTCCCATTGTTCTGCTTTTTAAAAAAAACTACTAATATTCAGCAACAAAAGTTGTTGTTTTATTGAAACAGTAAAACTAAAAAGTAGTTGTGCTACTCAAAAAAAAAGACATATGCCACCAATCACCTTCCAAAACAGCTGGCATCAAAGAGTTAATTGGGTAACAGAATGAGGCAATCATCTCTGCCTTCTTGAGCTATGATTCCAGACAAAGAAGGAACTCAACTATCAGTAAGAGCCTGTTTCAGCCTGCCTAAGTTTCTAGATTTGGCAAGATATTAGAAATAGAAGTTTTGTCTGTGTCAATTAATGAGACTGCAAATGTTATTGACAGCATAATTAAATGGGTTAGGAAGGATGTTAACAATCAGAGAAGCCTAGAATTAAGAAGCAGAAAGTAGCCATTTAGGCC
Source organism: Pseudoxenodon macrops (assembly GCA_032467955.1). Taxonomy (NCBI): domain Eukaryota; kingdom Metazoa; phylum Chordata; class Lepidosauria; order Squamata; family Pseudoxenodontidae; genus Pseudoxenodon; species Pseudoxenodon macrops. The sequence goes on along the minus strand of JANHFT010005809.1, from coordinate 65,705 downwards.
ATCAAACTCATGCTTAATGCAGGAATCAAGATTAAAAAAAAAACCTGACAGATGTCTGTCTGGATATAAAGGGGAGCCTATCATTTCTCTAGGCAATTGATTCCATAGCCTTTGTGTTCCAAATACTATGTAGTTGCTTCTATTATTCATTTGGAATTTGTCTTTGTGTAAGTTTATTTTTATACATTTATTTATTGCATTTATATACCACTGATATCAGGTTCAACTTCCAGCAGTTTACAAGATGGCTGACAAAACATAAAATAAAATCAAGAACAAAAACAGCAAGTCCATTATTCTGTACCTTGCACTCTGGAACATGGGTAACAGGTCTTGGCCTTCATCCGTATAACATCTTTTCCAGTATTTGAAGAGTGCTGTCGTATTCTCACAAAAAAAGAGTGCTGCTCTAAATGCATTGAACAGGATCCTTACGGATAATCAGCTTTTCGTAGTTTTGTTTTCCAGTCACTAAGCAACAGTGATAATAGAGTGAGATAAGCCTGATGCCATATGGGAAAACTAATTTAGTAAGGCATTGCACAATGACAATGCAATGATGTTTTGGTTAAATGGCAGATGCCTCATTAGTGATTATTTATTTAGTTCTTTCTGCTTTCCGATCGTGCTCTTTTCCCATTTTCTGAGCTTGTCTCTCAAACTCTGGAATAAACAGTGCTAACCTGAATATCAGTCTGTAAAAAAAAAGTTATATTCCAAAACATTAAAATGTTCAGAGGGTTTCAGCTTGACCTGAAACATCTAATCTAATGAAGACCTAATATGTCTAAAATGTTTCCCCTTATTCTCTCTGCCTTGAATAATGATATCACTTTAACAGAATTATTTTCCCCAAATATCCACCATCATTTTCAGAAAACAGATTCTTGACATTGTGCATAATGCAAAGTGGATTTGGCCAAATAGCCAAGAATGTTTCTGAAAAAGAAAACCAATTGTCCTGTCACTGCCTTTAAGGGAGAGCCTTATTTCCAAGAATAAGCAGTCGGACAATTTCCCACCCTTGCAGAAGCCTGGTGAAATTCCACCTCTTCATTTTTAAACTCTTAAACTCAGAGAAAATAATTCAAGTGGTTATTTGTATGCAGCCCTGGATTTTGCATTAAACCAGCCCAGATTTATTTATTTATTCATTCATTCATTCAAATTCAATCTCATCTTTGTGACCTTTTTCAATTTTGTATAACATGTGTATAGAATTAGTATGATTGTTATGCAAATGCACACCCACATTAAAATGGAACAGCAATTTGATACCTACAAGCCTTCCTGAATGGCGATTTTTATTTGTATGGATTGTAAAGAATCTGGGCTTGAAATCTGAGCAGTTGCAAAGTACATCTGCTTGGCAGTAATACTTACTATTCAACGTCAGAATTTTCTGGCATTTTTTACTGGCCAGGACTCTTAAAATTTTAAGAATTCCAGAAAATATCAATACGCACAAAGGATCTCTTATTTACCATATAGTTGAATTGTATTTTAGGTTCCAAAATATTGAAACCCACAGGGGAGATTACCAAAGCAATTATACTCAGAGAGATCTCTGTGCTACTTTGAGTTGGAGTCTCTGATACAGCCTTCCCCTAACCTGATGCCCTCCAGATGTGTTGGATCTCACTTCCTATAAATTCCAATCACCATGGCCAAGATCTCTGCTGGCTGGAGTATGGAGGTTAATATCCAGCACATCTGCAGGGTAGAACTGCTATAAACATTGAACAGGTAGAATGCTTTTCACATTGATCCAGTTATAAACATAACTCTGGGAAAATAATAAGATAGCAAAAGCTGCCCATCATGGAAGTTATTTAATCTTTTCTTCTTAATTATTTTTTCCCCCTGGAGGGATTCATTATTTTTTAACATGTTGCTCATAAAATCAGATTACCATTATCTTTCTGAGTAATGTTTAAACACCATGGTGTAAATATTGTTGTCTTACTGGTTAATTTGGTTATCTTTATGTGGAATCCATTCCCCAGCGTCATTATCATAAGTATTTATTTTATTCACCTTGAACTGAACCATAGCTTACAGGCAATAATCAACTGCTAGTGTTTTCTATTCTAATACATCAGTGATTTTTCATAGAACAAATGTGCTGTTAGGTTATTGTTTCTTAATTTACACTGGAACATCTAAGTCAATGTTGGTTTCCACATGGCATTTTTGCTGCTCAGGTACAGATATAAATCTGTAGGAAAAATCAAGTGTGTTAACTGAAGAAAAAGAAAGCCCTTGATAGATGCTCAATTGAGCAGCTTAGAGCATAGCATGTGATTTCTATCCCTCTTGTGATTCCCAGAGCAACTTGAGATTTTGCCACTGAACAATGTCAGTTCAATTTCCAGGCAATTTTTGGTGGAAAACAAAAACTGGAGAAGAAATCTGATAAGTAACACATTTTATTTTATTTTTATTTTTTTTTATTTTCGTCAAGCATATATTAGAAAACAGATACAAGTATAAACAAGATTATGAATACATGAGATGGATTCAGATCAGAGGTGGGTTCCTACCAGTTTGGACCAGTTCTATAGAGTATGTAGTAAGCCTTTGGTGACGTCACGGAACCGGTTCTGGTCTGTGGACGCCGCCATCTTTTTTGTGGATTTTTTTAAAAACAAAATTTCAGGGATTTTTTCTTTTGCGCATTTGCAGAAGCCGGGTTTCCGGCACTGCGCATACATCACCATCTTGTTTTCGGTCTTTTTTTGGGGGGGGAAATTTTTTGTAATATTTTTTACTGTGCGTGCATGCGTGTGCGAAGTGCTCACGTGCCCACGCAGAGCGGGAGGCAGCAAACCGGCGGCAAGGTAAGTTAGAACCCACCCCTGATTCAGATAATAGGGAACAATACGACAGGGACAGTAGGCACGTTGGTGCGCTTATGCACACCCCTTAAAAACCTCTTAGGAATGGGTTGAGGTCTACAATAGACAGTCTAAAGTTAAAGTTTTTGCAGTGTAATAGTTACAGATTGCAGGGCAGTTTTTTTCTGAAGCCGAATTGCTTCAGTTTTACAAAATACTGTAATGAAGTTTTCTGCAGCAAATTCAGTGTTGTTTTCTCAGGAGACAGATAAATTGCATGCCATGTAGTATTTTGAAGTAGGTTCATACAAGCAATGTTGACAGGTACACAATAACATGTGAAGGTTCAATTAAACTGATTTAGTGCTATAGCCTGTCCACAAGAATCTTCTCAATTAATGGCACCTGTTTAGAGTTAGATAACGTCAATTGGCACTCAAGGTTGTGGTCCATTGGCTGCCAACAGAGCTAGCTGCAGAGTCAGATGAGGAGGTGGAGGGAGGGCCTGGGCCCGCTTCGGAGCTTTTGGAAGGCTCTGATAAGGAAACAGCATCAGAGACAGAGGCAGAATTGGGGCTTTCAGTCCTCCCCCAGGTTGAGAAGCAGCTGTCTTCGGGGCTGGGGCTGAATGAGGTGGAGGAACAGATGGGGCCCATCCCAGATGCGCATATGCGCAGAAAGGAAAAGAGAGGAGAGCCTTGTTATAAAAAGGGGTTGTTTTACTAGTGAGTAAATGTCTTATCACTACAGTTCACTTAGTGACCATTGAACCGCACTGAAAAAAATGACTTATGACCATTTTCTACACAAGCATTTCAGCATCCCCATGGTCACACAATCAAAATTGAGACACTTAGCAACCAATTCACACGCAGGATGGTTGCAGTGTCCCAGAATCATGTGATCATCTTTTATAACCTTCAGGCCAAAAAAAAAAAAGTTAATGGGGAAGCCAGATTCACTTAACAACCATGTTACTAACTTAACAACTTCAGTGACTCACTTAACAAATGTGGCATGAAGGGTTGTAAAATGGAGCAAAACTCAATTAACAACTGTATCATTTAGCAACAGATATTTTGAGTTCAATTGTGGTTGTAAGTCGAGGGCTACCTTCAATAAAATAATGTAAATTTAAATCCTTTTAACCAGTTGTTCATCAGTTATGTTGTGTCCAAAATTCTTACCTCATTTTAATCATTGAGAACTTTGCTCCCAAGTTCAAGCAGAAGCTCAAATTCTGTCTACTGCTGCTAAATTCCAATGTCCTATTAGCTATCTTAAACCTTCTCTTAATTGTAAACCATTCACTTGTTTCTGATATTAAATTTCTGTTAAAGGCAGAAAGTTTTTTTAAATCCCACTACATTAATAACTAGTTGTTTGTGAGAAAATTTGCATACTAACGGTTTTCTGTTTAATATTAGGTTCTACTTGAACAACTTTCAATTCAATCTATCTCAAGACCCACTAAATTCAAAGCAGTGAGATTAATAAGAATGCACAGGTATGCAGCCAGCATATTTATTCCTTTCTGAGGTATCAGTTGACTTAAGTGTTTGGATTTATGTTTCCAAGGTGGATAATGATTTATTTAAAGCAATAAATCAAAATTGAATTAGACACTTCCAGGTAGTTTACAATTAACGTAATGTAATAGTGGTACGTGAGACTGAACAGAGCCAAACATTAATTAATGTGAAATGGTAATAGAATCAGTGCCAAAACATCAACTTATACAACTTGCAGACCAATATTATATATTGCTCATTTTTTATAGGTTCATATCTTCAAAGTTGTTCAGTTTATTGCCTCTTTAATGCTTCTGCTTTGTTTCAGGTTCATATTATTGTACCAAGATACAATTCTAGTATTTTATTCTGATGTCACTTCTATGCCTTCATATTTGCAGGATAAGAATATATTAAATCGGCAATGGACTTTTCTTATTTATTCCACTTCTATGAAGTGAAATGCTTTTTTAAAAAAAATCTGACTTTTCCAACCTTTATTTCTTTTTCTTTCCTTATTCTATATTTACAATTCCCCTACTATTTTCTACCTAGTATCTTGATTTCAAACTATTTTTTCTTTGAAAAAATAGGTGTGATCTATTGCTAATAAGTCCATTCAAAAATGTGTGTATGGCTTATTTACTCATGTATTTGACAGAATGTGTATGATATCCTAATCAAAGTTTTTGGAGAAGCCCAAAACTGATAAAAACAAATTAATTTAACCACATAAAACTATCCCACAGTAGCATCATTATTCAGACCATAAATTTACAAAATATATTTGTAACATATATAAGTATAGTTTTTTTTGTGTATTTGAGAGTTGGGTGGTAATGCGGTTGTTTTTATATATTTTTGGAACTGATTTGCAAAAAATAATAGAATTAATAATATGCTGGCTATTCCATCTCGAATTTAAAATGCTTCCAAAATCAGGTCAGGTTTATGGCTGAAGTTTCCTTGAAAAATTTCAGATTTCATTTACCTTCTTAGAGAAAAAAGCAACATCTGAAATACCCAACAGATTATCATCATCATCATCATTTAATGACCCCGTAATCCCTTGCGGGGTGGAGTCTGGGCAACTGAATGGAGCTAGCAGAGTGTTTACTGGCTGGATGCCCTTCCTGACACCAATGCGGAGATTTATTCAGCAGATACATTCTCATTCTGCCCAGAGAGAGAAATATCTGCCTCTACCTAACAATGGGAAGATATTCATTAGCCTTTTGTGTAACTTTGCAGGACTATAAAAAAAACTTACATTTCCTTAATTTTTGGAAATATCTTTACCTTTTGCACTGTTAAACCCATTAAAGTTTGGTGTAAACTGGGTCAAAATTGAGGGAAGTCTAGATGTAACACTTTAGGATTGCTCTTTATGAAATTTGTGAAAGATGAGCTGTTTCTCCTCCTAATTCTCTACCTGTACAGTACTTTTCTATAGAGACTTATATCAACATTAGCTCATTTTACATGTTCAGCAACATGTGGTTTACACCTTTTAACAGGGGTAAAAAGGTAAAGGAGTCCCTGCAGATTTTACTCCGCAAGTCGTTGCCAACTATACAGAATAAAGGGGCATGGATGAAAATCAAACCCCCTTTAAGTGTTCCTGTTTTGATTGCAACTCCCTTGGGGGAAGTCTAATCATACTATATCTGGTCGACAGCTGATTATAATTGCAATCAGAAAGACACACTCATTCTGCAGACCTTGTGAATTAACAGGAGAGGCTAATAGGCCACAGTGCACTTCCTAGGATTTTTAAAATACATAAATGTGGGTTGCTAAGTCTTTTTATTACAGGCGAACTTCATAAAAATTGACTCCTTGGACTTTCCACTTAGTCAAAAAAGGACGGTGCTGGCATATTTATTATGGAACACAAAAATCTTCTTTGAAATGTTTCATATGCAATAGAAATGTGCTTATTTGGAAATAACGTTTATTGAAATGAGAAAGTCAGAGTTTACTTCAGAGCAAAATGTTAACCTCAGGATTTAACAAGATTTATTTCTACCTGTGTAGGAGCAGTGAACAGCAGTGAGTCTGTTTTGTCATCTGAAGTCATTAACCTTGAAGAATTAACAGCATGATTTCTGTAATTATCCAAGAGGTATGTACGCACTGAAAAAGACTGTAATTTGTAATGTAAATGAGCAGAATAATAAGACCCATTATATTAAAAAAGATAATGTACTAATTCCATTTCTGTGTATTGAGTTTTCTTGAATGTTCTGGATTTTGATCCTTTAAAAAAATCCCTCATCTGAATTAAAAGGGAAAAAAAAACCCCAATGTTGGCATTTAGCCCTAAAATATTTCACCAAGAAGTATAACACAGGACAATGTGAGACAGAGAGAGAGAGAGGATAGAGAGGATAGCATAACCTCAGCCGCTAACATTAGTCTTACGCTGACATTCCACAGTATGTCACTAAACCAACGTCAGCTCCAAGAATAGTATGAGATAAAATAAGCCAACGTGTCAGCAAAGCAAGAGCAATCACTACGTCAGCAAATGCTCAGAACTTTCCCAATACTCAAGACCACATGAGAATTTGAAATCATCTGTCCTTGATTACAACACAGAATCTTCTACCTGAGAATGAGAAGAAAGAAAGAAAAGTATAGATAATTGTGATGTTCTCTCAGACTGCTATTGAGTATAGAGTTTTGAAATATAAAGAACTGCTTTCACATCCACGTAGAACACGAATGAGAAACTTTACATTGTATTCCCTAGATTTGCTGTCATTATCTTAAGATATGGATCAAACCTTTCCCAAACTGATGCCCTCCTTTAATCTCTCAGCCACTAAGACCAAATCAAACTGAAATATCAACCACAACGGACATAGGTGGGCTTCTGCCAGTTCGAACCGCTTCAAGTGAACCGGTAGTTCCAACCACCCGCCCCCACGCTACCTGTCCTATTTATCTCACTCTCTGGCTTTTCCCCCCATCCACGAAGCCCAGCTGCTTGCAGCGCCTCACCTGCTCTACTCACTGCGGCTGCCTGAGAGGATATGCTGTATGTTTGAAGCCACGCGAATCCGAGGAAGGCAAGCGCGCACGCTCACATTTCTGGCGAACCGGTTGTTAACATATATGCAGCCCACCTCTGATAACAGATCGCTAGGCTGAGGAGGCATGGCTGACACTAAAGATCAAATGGGAAGAAAGAGATCCAAAAAGGATAGCCAGATGATGACTCTGGTATTTGGTTCCAAAGTAAGTACACATTCAATTGTAACCAGTCAGTTCATTTTGCCAATGAAATATTTCCACCACGTGAAGCATTAGTACCGTTTTATAAATCCTTAGTCAGACCACACCTGGAATACTGCATCCAGTTTTGGTCGCCACATTACAAAAAAGATGTTGAGACTTTGGAAAAAGTGCAAAGAAGAGAAACTAAGATGATTAAAGGCTCGGAGACTAAAACATATGAAGAACAGTTGGAGGATTTGGGTTTGGCTAGTCTAGAGAGAAGAAGGACAGGGGGAGGCATGATAGCAGTATTCCAGTATTTGAGGGGCTGCCACAAAGAGGAGGGGGTCAATTTAATTTCTAATGCACCAGAAGGCAAGACAAAAAACAATGGATGGAAACTAATTAAGGAGAGAAGCAACCTGGAATTAAGGAGAAATTTCCTAACAGTGAGGACAATGCTACTGTAATCAGTGGAACAGCTTGACATCAGAATTTGTGGGTGCTTCATATCTGGAGGCTTTTAAGAAGAGACTGGACAGTCACTTGTCTGAAATGGCATAGGGTCTCCTGCTTAAGCAGGGGGATGGACTAGAAGACATCCAAAGTCCCTTCCAGCTCTATTCTGATTGATTGAAGCATAATGGAATAGCAACTCCCACTTTTCCTTCAGCAATCTACGCACACAGTGAACAAAACAACATGGTCACTAAAATTAGCACTGGATTTTTCTTCCATTTCCAAGGGGATAGCTGTCTTAGTGAAGACATACAAGAGTTTATTGGCTCCAGAAAAACTAAGAGTTCAGCTTCTTTGGTCTCCATAAAATGCACAAAATCCTAACTGGCAGATTTCTCCCTCTCTTTCTCTCTCACACAAGTGCTCTATTACATTTAAACCCTGATTTTCAGAAGCATCTATAAGAATCCATAGTGGCATCAAGATCATGATGGCTGTATGACGACATCCTCATGCAAATGCAAACTGATGCAAGTATGCCAGCCATGGACGGATGGCATTTGTGTGATGAAACCATCAAATGGGTGCAAGCACGTGCCCTTCCTCCCTTGCCAGTCCTGCAGTCACCCATGCCATCTTGCCCTAAAATGATTAAGAAGGCTTACATTAATAACTTCCATAATTAATATATAAGACAACAACATTTGTTTAATACCTTTTAAAAAATTAAAATAGAAGCACTGAGATGAAATGGTAAAATCAAAACACAGATTCACTCACCATGTTGAAAATAAATTAGCTCTGATTTATTTCAATAAAAGATTCCTTCCTGCCATTCGTACACCCTGGCGAAAAGCCATAAATAAGAGAGCTAGACAAGGCTAGAGTTGTATTTTCTTGTTTAGCTTTGGTAGTTTGAATTTAGCAGGGTTGGGTTTTTTTTAGTTTTAGTTTCACTGAGTTTAATGACCTTTCAGCTTTCTATCAGATCAAGAAGCAGCAGGACTCAGAACAATTTGAAAAACCTTTATTATAGAACAGGGATCGGCAACCTTAAACACTCAAAGAGCCACAAAGGTTCTAACCAGAAGCCCCCCCCCATTCAATTCTGGAGCTGACCGGAAGTCTGGT
>JANHFT010005809.1:43587-56445 GCA_032467955.1 Pseudoxenodon macrops | reverse complement strand
GAAAAAAAATCTAAAATTTCTTTTCTAAAAAATAAAATTAAAAAAAGATGTCGGCATCCACGGACCAGAACCGGCTCCGTGACGTCACCACTGGCTTACTACCTACTTGGTAGAACCGGTCTGAACCGGTAGGAACCCACCTCTGATGTAGTCAAAGAAAAAGAGGAAGGCCAAAGAAATCCTGGTGTCAAAAAATTTCAAGAAGACCTGAAAAATATCTGTCTTAAATGGAAGGATGCGGACACTATACCTGAATAGCACACCGAGAACTGTGGAGTATGCTTGTAGCCCAATGTGTTTAGCACAGGTTGTGAATATTTCTTTAGAATCTTTCTGAAATTATAAAATCCTTTACTATTCTTATTTATCAGTACAATACTACTGTAAGGTAATGCAAAGGATTTTTTTTGGGGGGGGATTAGGGATATTCTACATTTTATGTTAACACTTTGCCTGTATTTCCCGCCCCCCATATTTATTGAGAAACACCCTGAAAGCATACAGTATAAATGTGCTATGATGTAACCTATCCATTCATTGCCCACCCTAGTCTCATCTCCCTCTGGGTGTATTGTCTGAGGAAGGTAACAATTCTGTCAGCGTCTTTGAATTGTCTTTTCCAATATTACAAGATATGTTAGGGTGCTCTACTGAGGGCTTTGAGAGATGCAACTCCTGTCTTCATTACAACTTCCTACTACCTTTGCAATATAGACATAGTTGATAAATGACTCTTTCCATAACAACTCTTTAAAGCCAACCCAACAAACTGTATTAAATAGAACCTCGAAGTTTCCTTGCCAGAGCAACAGATATTTTTCAGAAGAATTATTTTGGTGATCTTGTTTTCTGGCTTGCTCCTACATTTAAGTCTTTCCAAATAAATACATTTTGATTTTCCCTAACAATTAAAGTTAGGATAATCTTTGTTTATACTTTATTTTTATGCCACATTGTTTTTCACTTATTCTGCTGGTTCTATCTTTCTTTATAAATGTGACTTTGACATTATTTATTGTTCCGAATATACAGTATATAGTAGTGTTTGTGTGTTTATTTATCTGTAAGCAACACTGTCTGAACAAAAAGTCTAGTTTTTTAGAATCTTAAAGACAAATATTTAATTTACTGCTTTTCAATTTGTGAAGGACACTTTCCTGAGAAGCTGTCAGAAATTCTGCAGTCAGAATGTACAATATGAATTTCAGAGTTGAAAGAAAGATAAACTGTTCAGTTTGCCATTGAAAGCATGCTCCCTTTAGAGAAAACCACTAGTTTTCTTATTACTTTTTACTTATTACTTTTAAGGACAAAGAAACCAAATTATATCTTTTTATAGTAATTTTATTAAATTATAATTTAAAGAATAAAAAAGAATATAAACAATGAAAAAGAATAAAAGAAAAATACAAGTGCAGAAATGAAAAAGTAAATAGAAAAGGAAAAAAAGTATATAGCAAAAGGAAAAAAAAGAAAAAGATAATTACTTTCCCCTCCATTATAAGACAATTTTAGTAATTTATCACCTTCTCTTAAAATACAGCAAACAATCTCTTCTTCCCTTATCCCAACTCTTATCTATATCTTATCTATAAATTAAACCTTAAAACCTAATCATTTCAATCCTGCTTGGCAAAAGTCTGTTAAGGGTTACCAGAGATAACAACATATTTATTTTAATCTTAATCAAAGAAACCAACTTTATTTTCATTCCTTTTAACAATCTTGATCTTAATTTCTTTCAAATAATATACGTACTAGAACCTGATTTCTATTCATTTTTTTATTCCTTCTCATAAAATTATTCAAAGCTTTAGCAAGCCTCTTTTGTAAATACAAGATAAGAAAATCTTCCAGGTCACAGTAATACAATGTGTGGTTGATCCTGGGGAACAAGGGGAAGAAATGCTGTCTAGGAAACAATCAGAGAAAAGAGACAGGAACCCACAGTGCCTCAACATTCAGAGAAAAGAAAAACTTAGGAAATCATCCTAATCAGTTAAAAGTAGCAGGAAGTTTGTGCCTTCAGACCAGGGGTGTTGTTCTAAATTTTTTTACTACTGGTTCTGTGGGTGTGGCTTATTTTGTGGGTGTGGCTTTATACTTTATACACACACACCCAACACAAAACAACACAACTGACTCAGGGGTGGGTTCTAATTTTTTTTGCTACCGGCTCTGTGAGCATGACTAGGTGGGGCGGCATGTGACTGAGTGGGCGTGGTCAACTTGACGTCACTAATGCCCACTCAGTCATATGCCCCCACCCACTTAGCCACGGCCACAGAATCGGCGAAAATGTATGTTTTGCCAGCTAGCAGGCTGGCAAAGAAGCCTCACTTTCCCCACTCTGTGGCTGCAACAGTAGGGAAGGCCCGTCAGAGGCGAGAAGGGTCGCTTTTTCCATGGCGGCCGCCACCCAGGCGAGCCGCGCGCCGCCTCAGGCCCATCCCATGCCCCATAGTAAAGAGAAACTTCTCATTGTGAGTGCGAGGCAATTAACTTTTCCCTATTCTATTACCATATTGAATGAGAACAATAGGAAGAATCAAGATAACTTTGGCATGGCACCATAAGAAATGAACCAATACCTGGGGGAGAGACAAAAAGGAGTATCACAGGAGAATGACTTCAGCATCTCTGCAGTATACTACACAAATATAGATGTGTCTCTTTAGTCAATGTTTGTTTGCAAGACACAAATCTCAGACACAAGCTATTTGTGTTGAATTTCTGCATACACTTTGATATTGTTGTGGACTTGGCTAGGGAGTTTGGGAAATGAAGTTTGCTAAGGTTGAGAAACACTGTGCTAAGGTAAAGAGCTTACTACTTAGTTTAACTTCCTGTTAGGAATATACTTTAAACTCTCCAAGAACACTTTTAATTGTTCCACAAAACAAACAAACAATAGGGACATCGAATCTGGCTATATTATTGTATTCCAATCTCCTGTCTCCTCCTGAAAAGTCATTTTAAGGAAATATATGGAGATTTTAAAAAAGGTAAAGGTTTCCCTTTCCAGTCATGGGTAGAGCGTTGCGCTCAACTCCAATTCTTGGCTGTGGGAGTCAATGTTGTCTCCCTTGGCCAAGACATTTTTCGTGGTCATATGGCCAGCATGACTATACACCAAAAGTGTTTGGAATGCTGTTAGCTTCCCACCAAAGTGGTACCTATTTATTGTGTAGTGGGCTGCAGTAGGCAAGAACAGACCAACATAGCTACAATAGCATTTATTGTTTCAACTGGAACTCTGGAACAACAGCCAAATCCCTGTAATTTATAATCTGGGCCCACAGGGCCTCAACCAATCATAATACTTGAAAGAGCCCACCCAAATATTCTAAGTTTCCCCCCAAAACAGTTAAAGTTAACAGTTAGGGTCATCTAAAGGTTAGTTTCACTTTAGCAGGGCTTAACACAACTCTGTATTTTCAATACATAACACTATTAATCTACTTGCATTTGCATGCTTTTGAACTGCTAGGTGGGCAGGAGCTGGGGCAAGTAATGGGAGCTCATCCCATTATGTGGCACTTGAATCTCGAACCCAGACGGTCATCTTTCCAACTGACAAGCTCAGCATTTTTAATGGCTGAGCCACAGTGTTTCCCTTCCCCGCCCCACCTGCAGATTAGTAAAGTCTATATTTTCCAGGGTAGGTGATGGAATAGGAAGCCTGTGATCTGTCCTTGAATATTTAAGCTGATGTTTCTCGCTGCAGGACATGTGATGCAAATCAGGAGATGTACTAACAAAGAAAAAATATGTACGTGCACTATAGAAGTAGACATACCATATACGTTACATTTGGTTGTGATTTACTAGTTTATATGTTTATGAACAGAAAGTGAGTAAATTCAATCAGACAGGTAGCACTAATACTGCATTCATGTTGACTTTTAGAGTATAACAACATTAGAATCGTTATCCCCTTTTCTTCATCCCATCAGGATATTCAAAGAGTCTGACAGAAGAATAAAAGTGGGAAAAGTAGGAAGCAAAAGCAGCTCCTGAGGGCATGTGTTCATTTCTCACTTTTGCAGTGCTATATTAGAAAGGCATGTCTAAACTCTATTTCAAAACATGAATAATAATTATTAATAATGATGCTCTAGTATACAGTGCTTTTTTTCCCTTCTTTCCCTGCTTTTAAAAAAAAGGAACAAAAAAAGATTAAGGGTAAAAAGACCTTTGTTATTGTGCTCATCCAATTTTGGCAATTTTAGTTTTCATTTTAATGCTTGCAGAGGAAGGCTGAATGAATTTAATTAATGTCTAAAATTATGTATTTCAGTAACTATAAACAAATGTAGTTGCATTTATTAATATAAAAAGCTATGCAAATGGCTGCACTTTTGATTGTAATGCTACCAGAAAATTAAAGTAATGATACACTGTGATTAATTGATTCAGGTTGAGGTTTGTAGAACAATTCTTTACTTAATGGGTTTCATCAATTTAATTTCATTAAATTTCACTTGTTTTATATCCATGTAGAAAAATGATATATATGCTTTATTAACATATATATTAGTCAGTGGAGAAACATTGTAATAATGCACCTTTCACTGAAGCATAAGTAAAATAAATTATTTGCTTAAGCAAATCCTTGAACAATTTCAATGAAGTTTTATAAAATATCAAGATATATTAAATGCATAGAATTGTAAATTAATAGTATATGTACAATAACACATTAAAGTGGAGTGGCATATTCTCCTTATGTTGATATTGAGAAAATATTATATTACATTATTATAAATTGAATAACATTTAAATTAATTTTAAAACTATCAATAATTATAATTATTGAAATAATTCATTTCATTATGAGAGGAACAGGAATTGGTAGTTTCACAGATACAATTGGAATAGATTATATATGTATCAGACTTATTTTAATAAGTTATTGTTGAGAATGCCAATATTCTTAATTATGATTTTTGGAGTTGCAAAAAACTTTGCACTTCCCAATGTTGATCTGGCAATTCTGGTCAAACTAAACCCCATTCTGCTTTCTTATCATGGTTCTAATTTGGTTAATTTTAATCTAGTTAATTATAATCTGGATAATTTGCTAATCAGAATTCTAAATCTTCTTATAGATAGACAGCTTTTGAGTAATAAAGCTAATGTACAATGGAAAGATACAAGAAAAAAATTAATATAGAGAAGACAATATCTTAGAGAGTTGATTTTTTTTTGGAACATGTAATATAAATAATGGTTTAAATGATGGACTGTGATCAGAGGGACTCAGATTCAAATTTACCCTCAGCCAAGTAAGTTATCTGTATGACTTTAGGCCAGTTGCTTTTCTTAACCCAATTTATCTTAGAGACTTATTGTGAATTGCAGTAGGAAGTACACAGTACACCATTCTAAGTAACTACTGAAAAGACAAAATAGCAATAGCATTTAGACTTATATACCGCTTCACAGTGCTTCATAGTCCTCTCTAAGCAGTTTACAGAGTCAGCATATTGCTCCCAACAATCTGGGTCCTCATTTTACCGACCTCAGAAGGATAGAAGGCTGAGTCAACCTTGAGCTGGTGAGATACGAACTGCCAAACTGCTGGCAGCCAGCAATCAGCAGAAGTATCTGGCAGTACTGCATTCTAACCACTGTGCGACCGCGGCTCTTGTGTTAATAAAATGTTAATTTAATGAATGAATTTGATAACTTATGATGGTATTTGTATTTCCAATGATCTAAAAGTGCTTAATGGAATAGTATAAACAAAAGTAGAGTCCTTCCATAAAATAGGTTTACGGTAAGTAAAGTTTCTGTTTTGCAGAAGATAAAAAAACTTTCTATACTATCATTTATTTACTCATCACCTTTGGTCTTCTCAGTTCATTGGTGGTAGCCCCTAATTTACACACAAAGAGGAAAGTCACCTTGAATTTCCCCCTCTCAAACAGCAAAGGAAATTTTGTCTCCCTTTTTTATCCTGACTGAAAGTCATTGCCATCTGCATTGTTCCAGTGATCATATGCACTGTGGCTTCAAAATGATAGAGCAGAGGATTGATTTCTGCAAAAACAGTCAGCCCCATGGCAGATGGGAGTCTGATCTTCCAAACAGATACTCACTCTTTTGTGTAAATGATCCTTCTCACATGTGAAAACACATTAGCTGGGTGAGGACAACAGGGAATTGACTTATGACATAATCCAGGGATATCTTTTGGAAGCAGAGGAAGTTGCTGGGCTAATGGATTGATTGATGAAGGCAAAGAAACCACAAATGAATATAAGACATGTTCAAATTAAAAGAAAATTCTGCTCACAGCCATGATCTCATCGAAACAGGCAAAAGTCAGGAAGTCCTTCAGGCAATAAAATAGCCTGTTTTGACTTTGAAATGTCTAACTTCAGCTACCTTATGCCAGAAATGTTAATGTCACTAAAATAATTAGATTTGGATACTTTCTATTATATTTTGGGCGATGACATTCCAGGTCATTTAGGAACTCAAGCAAAATTACAAAGAATGTGCATGCATATGATGAAATCATATGGTTGAACACTTTTAGATGATAAAGCAAATTTATAAAAGAATATCTCTGTCAGTGTTTTATTTTGCAAGTATGCAACTCCCTTGCCCATCCAAAAAGCATAAAGTCTTATTGTACATTATGATGTGCCAGCCAAATGTGATCATCAATGGTACACATATGTCCCTACAGAACAATCAGTAACATGGACTACATTGAGAGGAATTGATTTTCCATCTCTCTCTCCCTCCCCCTATCCATCCCTCTCCCCCACCCTCTCTCTCACACACACAGACAATGTGTGCAAAAGGAGTGGCAATATACCGTAATTCTCACATCAGTTCTCTTTTTTCTATGCAGTACATTTAAACGTATAGGTTTTATGTCATACCAAATTGTCATTGTTAACATTTTAAATATTAAGTTACCATCATTCATTGGCATCTAAATACTTGATTCTGGTAGATAAATGTTCTGTTCCAAACTTTTTAAATTCCTTTGCCTATGATGCTAAATCTTTTTGATTGCTAATGAGACAATAAAAGAATTTCCCTCTGTTCCTAGAAATTACAGTCATACTGGAATTTATACTATCAACAAGATCTAATCACTTTAGGCAGATTTACTTACATATTGTTCACCAAATTAACAAAGCAATTTACTAAGTGTTAGATCGCACAGGAGAAGAAGGACATGAGGCTTAGGAACAGTCAGCTACCTTTATTGGATCCTTAGTGGAGGCAATACGAACTGCTGGCAGGTTGCAGGGAAGCCGCTTTTAAGGGCTTTCCGATAGTCTGCCGGCCACTGACAGTGCTTTAATTTTCCTGCCACTAGTTTAGCCAATTAGTGGCGGGTATGCTAATTTAGCCCCAATGTGAGGACATAACACCCCTCCCCTATTAGATCATGGCATGTCCAATCAGCAGCCGATGTGGGTCACGTAGTCCCATAAGTATGCTGACTGATGTACGGTTCTACTTGGTTCAGTCTGTGGCATGGTATCAGATGTAATGGTCGCACTTCTTGGTTCTCCAGTCCCCGCCAATGGACAAATCTGGAACTGGCTACTAGGCTTGGCAGCTGAAGACTCCCCAGTTTGTGCTCTGGATCCGGATGGCGTTGCTGGCTCCCGGTGCTGCACGGTAGATCCTCGCGATCTACCCTCGGGTTTTAAATGTCTTCTCTAGTCAGGACCCATCCATCGTTGTTGTGCCTGGGGTCTGCCACAGGTTGACAGAGTCTGGATCCCGGAAACCAATTCTGTAGCTGGTCTATGTGGCGGCGCCATATGCGGTCGTCCTCGAGTCTCACCTGGTGACAGCGATGACGATGGCTTTGTCCCACTTGGGCTCCCCCACATAGTTCAGGGCATAGACTGGATCACCCTAGGCTAGGGCTCTGGTCACTTTACTTGACTCTGGGGGCATCTCCGCATGGTAGTTGGGGTTCAACTGGTCCAGCTGTGACCTCAGCTTTTGGCCCATCAGCATCTCCGCTGGGCTCCGGTTGGTGGCTACGCAGGGTGTGATGTGTTGGGTCAAGAGGAACTGGTCAATGCGTTCTTGCCAGTTCCCGGGGCCCATCCTGGTGAGCGCTTCTGTCGTCAGTCTCACCGTGCGTTCTGCCCGTCCATTGCTTGCCGGGCTATAGGGACTAACACATGGTGGATGCCTAGGCCTGCCAGGAACTCTTCCATGTGTCACGCAGTCAGTTGTGGCCTGTTGTTGAACACCAGGACATCCAGCAGACCCTGGGTCCCGAACAGTTTACATAATGCCCTGATGGTGGCCTCAATAGTGGTGGAGTGCATGGCTATGACCTCTAGCCACTTCGAGTATGCATCCACTATGATCAGGAAACTTTGGCCCCCATGGGTCCTGCAAAGTCTAGGTGGAGCCTTGACCATGGTGCTTTGGGTATTTCCCACTCGAGGGGGGTTGATTGGGGTGTAGCCGGCCGCATCTCTTGGCATGGCTCACACATAGCCACCCATTCGGCGATGTCCTGGTCCAGCTGTGGCCACCATAGGTATCTTCTGGCCAGGGCTTTCATCCGGACTATTCCTGGGTGTCTGGCGTGGAGGGTTTCAATTACTCTCCGGTGTGGCGTTCGTGGAATCATGACCCGCTCCCCCATAGCAGGCATCCTCTTAACACAGATAGTTCAGTCCGTTTATTTGTGAACAGTTTTAATTCTTCCCCTGCTATCTCCTGTGGCCACCCCTTTAACACCCAGTTCATGACTTTCACTAAAAGTTTGTCTTTTGACAAGTGCTCTGCGATGTCTTGAGATGTGATGGGGCTGGTCTGTTCGATGTCTCGGTTACTGGTATGGGGTCAATTACCTTCCCAGGTGCTGGCCAATGGCTGAAGGCGTCCTCATATCCTATGCTGTTTCCTGGCCTGTGAATGAGGTCATAGTCGTAGCCCGCTAGGAAAATGGACCACCGGGTCAGGTGTTGGGACATGAATTGAGGTGTTTGTTTGTTTCCTGCCAATAACCCTAGCAGTGATTTGTGGTCCATCACCAGCTGGAATCTGCACCCATATAAGTATTCATGGAAGTCTAGGTTTAATGAAACGGGTTTCCCCTGGTATTTACCTAGACTCCCATCAAAGACATCTGGAAATTAGTGGTGGGTATGCTAATTTAGCCCCAATGTGAGGATGTAACACTAAGGTATACATTTTGGACAACTTACTGGTGAGATGATAGATGGCATAGTTGCACTAGTATATGTCAGGAGAATTGTCATGTTTGCTATTCCACCTTTGTTTTTGAATATTTAAGTAGGGATGGAAAACCTCTTGCTAAAATTCTGAAAGAACATACTATAACTAAGTGACTGGATAAGTGGAAATCAGATTTAATACAGGGAGGTTTCCTGTGTTTCTATCTGCTTACCAGATGACAACTACATTAACATTTTATGCTCCACTGTAACTATGTACTGAAAATCCTTAACTCTAACCAAACAATAAACTGTTACAATAAAACTCAACAGCAGCTGAGAAGGCATCATAGATTCAACATTATCTGCATCTCCATTTTCCAGTGTGTCAGTATTAGGTAAATGGAACAAAGGATTCAATGTTCCATAATATTCTGATACAGCACAATTGTAAAATATTGCATGATTATCCAATGCTGTTGCACTATTATTGCTGTTTCTGATCTGCCAGTGCTAACTTTTAAGAGGAGCCACCAGGCTGGTCCTTTGTCATAGCCCTCATTCAGTCTGGGTCCACTTCTAATTTTTATGATCTGCCATTTCCAAATAACTATTCCCTAGTAACATAGAAGTTGCAAAGAATATGGTAGCATGCAGAACCAGAACCAAGAGATAATTTATTCAATGCTGAGGGATGTGAATTAATCAAGATTTCCTTTTCTGTTTTGAAAAATGTCCACATTAGTTTTAGAAGCTTGCAAATTTCTACAACATCTAGTGTAATACTGTCACGGTCCTAGTATCCTGTCAAGTCTACAGATTTAGCAATAAAAATATCTGAAGGTCTTATTGAACTGGCATGCATAAAGAGGACACAAACAACTTGTAGATCGGACTGCTGAGATAAGAGCAATCAAGGCTGCAGGGAAAGAGACTGAATTAGATATTAATAAATCTAAAGCTTGAAACCCAAGGAAAAGAAATGAAAATTGTTGGTAAGAAGTAAATGAGAAGATGTAACCAAGCAACCAAAATTTTAGACAACTGACCTAGACCATTTATTTAGATCTGCTTTATCCCTTATCTCAGATATGTATATTTGTGTGTATTTGTGATTGTGCGCACGTGTGTGTATCTGTGTGTCTGTGTGTGTATATACGGGCATTTGTGCTCTGATTTGCATAAGAAAATCAGCATTTGTGAAGGAAAAAAAATGTTTACCTGGACATCACTTTTGTATTCATTCTAATCTCACATTCTGAAACTCCAATTATCCCAACTAATTTCTCACTTTCATGGAACTCTTCGTAAAGGCCAACATAAAGAATTGGGCCAGTGTTTTTTTTCTTAAGGGAATAGCATGTTCCCTTTTGAAAGCCATAAGCAATATCAACTCTCATAAATAGGAGAATAGAACCACTTTAGAGATGGGTTCCTACTGATTCTAACTGGTTCTTTAGAACCGTTAGTAGCTTGGTGATGATGTCATGGAGCCGGTTCTGTCAGTGTCTCCATGGGAGCCACCATCTTGGATTTTGCTGTGCACCCGAGCGCGTGCTTTGCGTGTGCACATACAGTGTGACCCTGAGCGAACTGGCAGCAAAAATATCCAGAACCTACTCCTGAACCACTTCTCTTGTTATATATGATGATATATATGTCAATCCATTCCATAAATTGCTAATTTGTCTTTATCATATGCAATTACAAATAACTATCCTGTAACAGCAGCATATTAATTATGATTGCCCCCTCTGCCCCGCCAAAAAAAACACCACAGCAGCAGTAAATTTGGACATTTACTTTCTACAAATTATTAAGATGGAGATTAACATACAGGTATTTAAAGTTTAGAGGTACACAACCTTCATTACAAGAGAAACTATCAGAAACAACTCCTATTGCTACTTTAGTTTATTTAAATATAAAAAAAACTGAACTGAACTTATAGTGTTGTACAAGATATGCTGCTCACATCTTGTACAAAAGTATGGTTTGCTTCTTCATAAATATTATACATTTCATCCAAATAAAATTACTAATATGAAATATCTTCATTCTTTCAGTACAGCCGCTCTAGACAGCTAACATATTTATTACGTTTTGTAACAAATGAATGAAAAAGTACTCAAGCTAATAATTGGAACTGAAACATAAACAGTCCTGGATTGATGAGATGTAATATTTAACAAAATTGCAAAAGAAAAAATATTTGCGGATTGATTTAATTCCTTGTAAACAGCCTAGAGTCACCATGAGTTGGAGCAGCTTCTCCATAAATAAACAAAATAAAAATAAATTAATTAAATAGATGCTCCTTTTCTTCTGTGATGATCCGTAATTGTCCAGATCAAAAGTTGCCAGAGCAAATAAGATTAACACAGGCATTTGGTATATTCAATAAGTGCAACAGAAAATGTGTGAGTTTTAATATCAACTGGGGCATTACTAAATTTGAAAGAATAAGACAATTCATGTCTTGAAATTTCCTGTGGAGTTGCAGCTGTTACAACAACATATTATTTCCTCAGCTCTGTATGATGCTGAAATTGATTCAGATTTTCTATTTCTATATTTCTTAGCAATATACCATGTTAAAATGTATCACAGTGATACTAAGATAAATAGTCACATCTCCTTTAAGATCACTTTTAAACAATGCCTACATTAAGGAACATTGCTTAATTCCTACCTGTCATAATTTATTCTGACCAAGAGGTCATTCCTGACACTCTTATTCAGAACTTAGTTTATTTAACAGTTGACTGGAAGTCATAATTACACTAATTAAAAGTTTTTATTTCAAAGATCCTTACATACATAGATTCATTATTAAAAAATGAAATTTTGTAGAGGTCTTTTGTGAATGTGTGAGGTGGGTAGAGTTTTAAACTATAAGCTTCCCCCTTCCTTTTTGAAATAACATACAGTATATTTAGTTTTTCTCTTGATAGCAACCTAGATTACATGGAAGCATGTAATCTAGGTTGACATAATAGTTATCCTTGGCCTAGGTACTACTTGCCCCTCTATTGTCAATTTATTTTTTACTCATCCTTCTTTAGGTTTTCTTAAACTTTATCAAGAATTCCTCCCTGGTTTCATAAAAACATATAATATTTATTTAAGTTAAATAGTATGTCTTATGGCTCCAGGGCTATAAACATCCATTATGAAATTAAAACAAGCTAATTATTAATTGCTTTTTGATGAAAATGTTGACAGAAATCTTGAAGACTTTGTCCCACTGACATAATTTGCCTTCCTTTCCCTAACATCCTAGCTTGACTTTCAGGGTTTATAAAATACAGTTTGGAGATAATGAAAGAAGGAAAGAATTCAACATGTTTCTGGTTGATAATATTGATTCCAGGCTTTCTCTTTCTCTAAATTAATTTGGTCATTTGTTCCTGTAGCAATGCTATTCCCTGCTTTCCTGAAAGGCCTGTTGTAGCAGTTTCTTATATGCAATAGGCCTCAAATCTGAGGTGGGGTCCTACTGGTTTGGACCAGTTCTACTGAGTAGGTAGTAGGCTGCTGGTGACGTCACGGAGCTGGTTCTGTTGCTCCGTGGGCACCAACATCTTTTTTTGGGATTTTTTGTTTAAAAAAATTTTTTCCTGGATTTTTTTCTTCTGCGCAGGTACAGAAGCCGGGTTTCCAGCACTGCGCATGC
>JANHFT010005809.1:6778-21791 GCA_032467955.1 Pseudoxenodon macrops | reverse complement strand
TACCCATCATGCAACAGGGCTCACCACATGGCACCTTAGCAAGGCTCAGCCAAGCTTGGGAGACAGCCTAAAAAGTTGTCAAGACCCCCCCACCCGCTGGGAGTCTGGCAACCAATCAGTGCATTTCTTGTACAGGTACAGGAGGGTCTGAGGTGGAGCCCAACAG
The DNA here is from genome assembly GCA_032467955.1 of Pseudoxenodon macrops. NCBI lineage: Eukaryota > Metazoa > Chordata > Lepidosauria > Squamata > Pseudoxenodontidae > Pseudoxenodon > Pseudoxenodon macrops. Next base: position 21,625 of record JANHFT010005809.1, on the reverse strand, counting down.
TGGGTATAAAACTTAGGCACTCCCAGCAGCCCCTCCCTTTTCTCCTTGGTGGTCTTGGAACACGTGATTGCTTCTTCCCAAGGACCTAAAACAATGAGGTCCTGCTGTCCACCATTAAACCATCTTTCCAAGCAGTCTCTATGTTTCCATGTTTCTTCCCCACTTGGAACAGAACCTAGATGGACATTTCTTCCTACAGGTTTTTGGGGGTCAAAAGAAAGTAAGACTCAGGGAAACACAGTAGATGTTTACTGTTTACGTGATCCAGTCACTTTCAGTTGAGACAAATCTCCAATAATTTATTTTTCTGCTTAGCAGATTAAAACTATTTTGACAATATTTTTTTAAAAAGAATGCAATATATTTACAGTATCTCAATTAAAACCAAAAGCTTCCTCAGCATTCTTCAAAATTCTCAGATCAAACAGAGCAGACTTTCTTGAAATTTCATTGATTGATTGATTGATTGATTGACTGATTGACTGACTGACTGACTGACTGATTGATTGACTTCTAAGTTTACCCAACATAACCAGTGTGACTTTGAGTGGCATTCAACATAAAAACATAAATAAAATAAAAACCTTACATAATAATAAATAGAATATATATCACATATAAAATGACAGTCAAGCATATAACCAAGCAATCAGAAGGGGACTCCCATTCAACTGGTCCCTAAAGTCTGGCGGAAGAGCCAGGTCTTAATGGCATTCCTAAAGACATGAAGAGTTGGATCCTGGCATACTGTCTATTAGGAGAGGTTCGTTCCAAGGAACAGGAGCAGCCACAGAAAAGAAGAATAAGAAGAATATTTTGAACGTGATTAATCAATCTGGAATTCCTTATGGCAATAAATTCCTTTCAAAACAATTTTAGCAAAGTCCTTCACTTTATATGTGTAAATTGTAATACCTCTCAAAGTTTTTTTTTCTTCCTTCCTTTATTCTTTCATCATTTTATTATTTGATGACTGAAATATGTTATTGAAATAATATGGCTTTCTGGCTTGTTCTCAAATTTTCTATATATTTTGCTTGTTCTTACTAAAAAAAGGAAGACCAAAAGGTTCACATATTCATCTAGAAGTGTGACAGATAGCTGGGATTATTATTTCTGGTTGTGATTAACCTGCTTTTTATCAGTGTTCTTACTTTAGTGCTACTATGTTTTAACAGTCTCGTACTTTTCTATTTTTATAGTCCACATATTTAGAATGTATTTTATTTTATTATATATATATATTGTAATAACTTGTAAAGTGAACAAAATGTACATTTTATTCAGTCTGTCCTACACAGTCTTCTTAATTTCAAATATAGGAGGCCAAAACTCCATGTGTTGCCATCTAGCACAGCCCTGATGAGAATAGTTTATCTCAAACATATTTGAAGCTAAATAGATTGGATGAAAGTAAAATGCTTAATCTATTTGAAATATAGTATTGAATAGCATACAGGCATACATGTATTTTATGCAAACGTATATGTCATCTGTAGTACTTCTTTATTTAGAAATCTAATTGAGAGTTCTTTGAGAAAAGTTATTCCTAAATAATCATTCATGTATAATTTCCAAGCTAAATTATATTATATTATAAATGCTTACATTTAATTGCTTCAAAAGACATGCCCTTAAATTTCTTTAAAAACAATGGTATATAAATAAATGTTTGAAAGACTGTTATCCAAACTACACAGTATATTTCTTAGTTCTAAATAGTACAGCAGATTATCATAGTAATTCAGGTAAATCTTACTTATTTTTGCATTGTCTACTTCTGCCTATTTTTCTCTTACCATAGGAATACAATCAGTATTGTGTGGTGGAAGAAAACTATCCAAAATGTGACATCCTGGAACCATCTACACAGGGAACATTGTGTCTTATCCCTGGTAAGACAAAAAAGTTCACTTTCAAATTTGTGGCAAAAACAGAAGACGTGGGAAAAAAAATTGAGGTATGTTCTTCAGGGTGTTATGAAAATATTAATGATGTTGATGATTGTAGTTCAGGAATGTGTAATCAATAATACAGTAGGATGCCTTTTTTGTGAAAAAGAGGATAAGAACTGGAGCCAGGACCACCACACCAGTATATAGTTCAGGACAACTTTATGGTGTTGCAACAGAAAAAGGAATTTAATCTTTTTGAAAAGTTATAATGATGAGATTAATATCATATTTTATAATGCTATAACCTCTAGATATTCCTAAATCCGATGTATTCATTTGTATATTATTAAGCTTTTTCATGTTTCTTTTTTAACTTATTTACTTGTTTTAAACTATTTAATAAACTATTTTAAAAATCTAAATAAAAACAGGAAGAGTCCAACTGAAATAAATTGGCTCTTGAATATACATGTAGTAGTGGCACCTTTTAAAAGTGTGCACAAATTATACTAAGAAGAGCATAAAATAGACAAATGCTTCTTTGTAAAAGGACAACCTGAGCTCAAAGGTTTCAGAGAATTGTTATATTTTGGTAGGATTCTACTAGAAACAAATAGGTAGTGGCTAGGACTCATTTATACATGCATACAGATCATACTAAAAGTAGTAATTTACTCTCTATGAACTGAAGGATGGGAAAGAAATATAATCTTTTTTCTTTTCAGATTACCTCAGTAGACTTAATTCTGGGTAGTGAAAATGGCAGGTGTGTGGTCTTGAACTGGCATGGAGGAGGGGGTGATGCTGCTTCTTCTCGAGAAGCAGTGCTGGCAGCGCGTTCCTTCAAAAGACGACCCAAACCTCTAGATAATGAGGTTCACTGGGATAGCCTTACAATTCAGGCAAGCACTATGTAAGTATGAATGGGTTCCATGGAGAGAAATAATTCTATGAATGTTTGAGAATAGAATAAAACAAGTAGTTGCTTTCACTGTTCCACCTTTCAAGAAAAAGTTCATCAGAAATAGCGAGGCAATATTGGAGACTGAGAATATCCCACTGTCTAAGAGGATTATGACTTTGTTAGTTAGGATTCCCCGGTTCTGTGACAACAGTTTGCTAATATGTTCTGTAGGGCTTTCACATTCTTAATGATGATGTTCAAGACAATTTATTATCTGTACTGCAAGAAGGTCTGGATTGCTTCTATATGATGAAAGGCATTTAGAAATATTTTCAATAGAACTTATCACAATTGAGACCAGAATTTCTGTTGCTAAATGATGTGGTCCTTAAGCGAGTCATCACATGACCAGATCTGATTTTACAACCACTTTTACCATAATAGTTAAAGAGATGATTTTTCCTAAATTAAAGCATTTTGTGGCCCTTAAAATAGCTTCTAATGGCTACCGGACTACCAACTATGCTTGTTTGTACACTGTAACGAATATATTAGAAGAGAGTAAAAACAGGAAGAATTTGAAAAGTACACGCAATAGTTTGAACTTACCTGCCATGCCTAGAGAATTGCTGTTACTACACATGCAGAGGCTTGTAGAACAACAACTCAACTAAGGAAGAAGATAAAGCTAACCAAGCAGATGACTTGTTTCATGTTTTTATTCAAGGATCATTTCTAGAGTGCCGAACATTTCTGTCCAGCTTAGTCATGAACCTCCTGCCCTAATGAATGAAATGTATTGTTTGACTGTGACAATCGAGTCACATGAGAAGACAATTGCCAAAGATGTAAAGCTCACAGCAGGCTTAAAACCAGGTATTCATTATGTAACATGATATTACTGGCTCAGTCACAATCCTCAAGGAACTTCTCATTGTGGAGAGGTTTAAACCACTCCCTTCTCTTTTATTAATAGGGCAAGTCAATAATTCAACAATTAGATAGTAGAAGACAAATGAAAAGGCCATTTAATAGCTAGATTTCATGAAGTGATGTGCATATTATTTAGATATGCTATATTAAATGTTTGATGGCTTTGAAATATAACATTCATTTATATAAAATGGTTTACTTTTACTTTAGCAGAATCTTCTTCAACATAGTGATTATGTTTTGCGCTACCATAGTTATCCCCAATTGGCACATTCTGCCACTTCTTAGGGCATTAGTTGGGAGAGCAGGTTTTAGAACATTGCAACATTTAACTGTGTAGATTATGGTATATTATATCTTGACTTGCCTGTTCTTTCACTGGCAAAGCAAAGTCAGGAATTTTCAGAATGCAATGTTGTCACTAAGTGACAGTTGTGAACAACTAAAATTCATAACTGAAATAATTTTCTTCATTGATAATTTTGATATTTCTAGAGTTGCCTTGATATGGCCATGCTGGGTTGAAAATTAGAGAACATAATGGTAATTGTCTGAAATCTCGCAAAATATGTTATTTAAAATAGGTTAAAGCTTTGTTTTGTGTAAAAGGAACACATAAATATGCATCTGAAATTCTTAAAACTCGCATGCATTTCATTTGTTTACTGGCCATAATACATATTAAAATATATTACATTCATACTAAACTTAAATTTTGCATTATCTTGATAAATGTATCAGTCTTCCTCTAAATAAATATTTACAAGCAAAAGACCCACCAATACATATAAAGATATACGTATATTCTTTTCATATATTCATACACATTTTTTCTCCTAGGCCAAGATGCAAATTTGACTCAAAAAACACATGTAACTCTGAATGGAACAGAAATGTGTGATGATTCCTACCCTGCCTTGCTTCCTGATATCCCTCTGGGAGACTTGCAGCCAGGTGAAAAGGTAGTGTGCTATGTTATCAGTATGCCATATTTAAAACTATTTTGGAGACAGTAACCCTAATACAAAATCTGTTCAGTCTTAAAATTCTTCTAAGATGAACAGGGTTTATTCTGTATATTATTCTTAGGATCAAGACCTATGAATAAGCAAGCTATTAAAATATAAATTGATTTCAGAATGTTCACTTCAAAGATTTATTCAAATAGCAAATAATAACCTGCCCCTTTCTCATAGTACCATTAGAAGCAAATTAGAAAAAAAAAGGTTGGATTAACTTTCACCCAGAACCCAGGGATTTTTAAAAAGGTTATGTGCATTTTTAAATAGAGCAGTATTTTAACTAGTCTGTTTGTTTGTTTTACAGTTGGAAAAAATTATATACATTCATTGTGGAACAGTTGGTACCAGGATGTTTCTTGTGTATGTTTCTTACCTGGTGAATGCAGTCATTGAAGGAAAAGAAATTCTTTGCAGGTGTCACAGGGTATGTTGGAAAACCTAAGTTAAGTGTGGTTCAAGACCACCAGTTTGCAGTTGATTGAATATCACATAAACATTACAGGAAATTACGGTTTCAATAATATTCATGTTAGTTAGTTAATTAGTTAGCTTTATTGATTAGCCTATAGCAGTGATGGTGAACCTTTTTCGTTTTGTGTGGCAAAAATGGCGGTGCACGCATGCTTGCATGCGCACGCATGCCAGCACACAACCCCCCCACGCACAGTGCACTGTGCATGCGCACACGTCCCCCCCATTGGACCGTTTTTTGCCCTCCAGAGGGCGAAAACGGGCCCAACGGGACTTCCTTTTTGCCCGTTGAGCTGTTTTTCACCCTCCAGAGGCTTTAGGGAAGCCTCCTGATGGCGAAAAATGACCCAACAGGCAAGCCGGAAGTTCAGGAACGGATTTCCGGTTTGCTTGTTGGGCGGTTTTTTACCCTCTGGAGGCTTCAGGGGAGCATCCTGAAGCCTCCAGAGGACAAAAACAGCCAAACAGGCAAACCGGAAGTGACTTCAATTTGTCTACTGGGCTGTTTTAAATCCTCCGGGGCTGAAGCGTCCAGAGGGTAAAAAATGACCCAATGGGCAAACCAGAAGTGACTTCGATTTACCCGTTGGGATGTTTTTAATACTCCGGAGGCTTTAGGGAAGTGTCCTGAAGCCTCCAGAGGGTGAAAAACAGTCAAAAATCAGGGCTGAAAATTAGTTGGCCAGCGCGCGCAAGCGCACTGCAGCTGACAGGCTGCACTTCGCGTGCCCTCAGAAATGGCTCCGTGTGCCACAGGTGGCACGTGTGCCATAGGTTCGCCTTCACTGGTTTAGAAGGTACTGTAACATTGTGCTGTGTGCCTTACCACTCTCACCCCATTTATAGCATCTTTCCAAATGAACATTTATGAATTAAAAAAACACTTCTCTTCCTTGCTTCTCAACTCCTGGAATTTCTTGACCTCTTGAGCAATATTTTTATTAATGTCTGGTTAAATACATTCTTGCCAATTTTCATGGGGTTATGTGTCCTTTACAAAAGCGGGGAGACATTTTTCAGTGACATTTGGAAGTAATAGCAAACAGGTTTAAAACTTTGGAGAAAAAGAGGTTATATTAAATGTGTTAAAAACTTCCACTGACTTTTTTAATAATAATTTTGCCCATAGCTTCAAGAATCTGCAAGCGGGATTTCATATCCTGTTGTTATTGCTGCAACAACAATGAAATATCACGCCATCATGCCATTTAGTTACACATTGTCTATCACATGGTGTAATGGTATGTGTGCATGACCTTGGGAGACAGGAAGCAGAGATGCTGCCTAGAGAATGATCAAATAAGAGAGGGCAGAGCTCATAACTACAAAATGGTCAGAAAAATAGGCTCAGAAGGCACCTCTCCTCCAAGTTCTCAGACTGTAAAGGAGACAGCAGGAGATTTATACTTTCAGACTTACAAGATTCTATTAATGTATTGCAATGTAATGTCTTCTTAATAAAGAAATAGCTCATCTGGTCATGTTTCCCATCTGGGCTACCTGGGAAAGCTGACAGATGGACATCTCAGAGCCTCCCATGAGCAGCTTGTCAGATTTTATACCAACATTATGTTTTTTTGGCACATAACAAAGTAGACCAGGGCTCAGTCTTTTTCCATCTCCTTGATATGCTCAGACAATTGTTTATCACTGACTAAGTGTTTTTAAAAAGTCAGTGAATTTGTGTGGTTGTAAAACCACACAGATCAGACCAAACCTTGTACAAAAGCTCATCTGAGGTAATCAAAATGTCATGAAATCTCAGGTAAGAATAGTTACCTCCCACAAAATTTCATTAATATTCCCCAGGAGCTGCCAAGCTTTCAAATGCTTAAATTTTATTTACTTAATGCAGGGAGGCATGAGCTTTCTTGGGACTCTGGAGGTGCCATATTTTTTAAATTAACTTCATTTGGCTTAGAAAATAAATCAAACCACAGATACAGGGTGAGAAATGCATTACTTAGCAATAGATAATAAAACATACAATATAAACAATACAAAGAATAAAAGACAAGCAATTAAAACATAAAAATATCACAGCAGAATTAACAAATGTATTAAAAAGATCTAACAACAAATCAAGATCACAGCAACAATTTTTGGATATAAGGGGATAAGCAAAAAGAATTTGGCCTATTATGTTTTGCAAAAAGGATAACTCTTTCCCAAATTAAATTAAAGTTTTCTAGTACATCCGAACTTCTTCCATCTTTTATATGTTAATTTTTTCATAACAATTTTCCATTTTTTTCATACCAGAAATGGGAGCTCTAAATTTTTCCAAAATTTTCAAAAATTCAAAAAAAGCAGCAGAAGCAGCCAGTGAGCAAACCTCTTGGGTGGGGAGGAGGAGGGGAAGGAAAGTGCACATAAGACACAGCACCAGGACAAGGAACCTTTTGGCTGTACGCTGAACACCAGAAATCTTTCTCCCCTTTCTCTCCAAGAGGCTGCGCTAGCGCAATGAGTCTCAGAAAGGCTCATTTCTGGCAGAGTTTGGAGGAGAGAAAGTTCTAGTTTGTAGCATGCAGAAATCTTTCTCTCCTCCAAACTCTGCCAGAAATGAATTTTCTTGAGACTCATCATGCCAGGGCAGCCTCTTGGAGAGAAAGGGGAGAAAGATTTCTGGCGTGCAGTGTGCAGCCAAACGAACTGGGGCTAGTAAGAGTGCGCTGGAAGTATCTCCAGGCACCTGAGAGACAGAATTACCAGCCCTTGCTTGATCAGCTCATCCGCGAGCTGATGTTAAGAAGCCCAGCAGCCATGAGGTGACCAGGGAAGAGAAGGGCTGCCTCCTGTGCTGGCTACCCCTTCACTAGGCCTTATTTTCGGGGGAGGGCGTATATTTATGCCCACCCCAAAAATCAGGCTTGGCCTTATTTTCAGTACATGTCCTATTTTCAGGAAAACATGGTAGTTTTCTAGTATATCCCAACATCTCCCATCTTTTATATATCAATTTTTTCATAACAATTTTCTATAATTTTAAGTGCTTCCTTCCAATTTTATTAGCACTACATAAATGTTATAGCTCCTCAGTTGACTCCTGTCCTGTCATATCTTGTTAGTTAAAGTTCTTGTTGAAATAGCAAGCAGAGATCTCCTAGTGTTGTTTTTAGTAGGTAGGGTCTCCACTTTTTCTATATCTTTGTATAATATTAATAACTGAAATCTGAAAAAATAGCTGTTAGATGTCTAATAATTAAATAATTATTTCCTCATTCTAGTACATAATTTCTTGTCCAAGGAAAGACATTAAAAACCAGGGTTAAACTTGAATATTGCTTCCTTTCTAATTTTGGTTCTTATATACATTTAAATTTAGACATATTTGGCTATGTTCTTTTCTTCTCATTTGGGATAGTCTTTTTAACATTTTCTAACAGGCTTCCTACATTTGTATAAACATTTTGTAATGCTGTGCAAGGGTTTTGCATTGCTTTTATACTCACTTCTTCTATTGTTGTCTTAATTCGCTTTTGTTGTTGTTTTAATTTTTCTTTTCTCTGGTATATAGCATTCATGTTTGAAGTAAAAAGTTTTCATTTCTTCAATTTCCCTTCAATTCTCAATTAAAGATCGAAATCACTGCTTGCTAACAATTTGCTTGGCTTACTGATCAACATTAGTAACAAATCAACAAACTCTGGGGATAACTAAAGTTACAACAATCTGAATTTGTATTTCAAGGAACAGGACAGTCTGTTTTCTCCTCTGACTCTAACCTCTATATTTTTAATACTTTAATCACTTAATAGTTTCCAGTATTAACACTGTATTTTGCCCACCACTATTTTTCTTTTTAAAATTGTGAAGGGAAATTTTTCTTCTTTTCTCTTTCCTAAGGTGCTTTTTCAAAAAGTAATTGGATTTACTTGTTCCCCCCATCCCCTTTGGAGATGTTTCGCTTCTCATCCAAGAAGCTTCTTCAGTTCTGAACAGTTATTGGATGAGAAGTGAAATGTCTTCAAATATATATATATTTAAAACAAGAAAGTCTAGCTGCCTTTTGAAAAAGCACCTTTGGGACAGTGGTGGATTTCAAAAAAAATTACTACCAGTTCTGTGGATGTGGTTTGGTGGGCGTGGCTTGGTGGGCATGGCAGGGGAAGGAAACTGTAAAATCTCCATTTACTCTTGATCAGCTGGGACTCGGGAGGCAGAGAATAGATGGGGGCGGGCCCAGTCAGAGGTGGTATTTACCAGTTCTCTAAACTACTCAGAATTTCTTCTACCGGTTCTCCAAAACTGGTTAGAACCTGCGGAAACCCACCTCTGCTTTGGGACAATCATGACCTGTATGACTGAGAATCTCCATAGACACTTTCTACTTTTTTTGTTTTTCATACCCCAACTTTTTCCCCATTTGTATTTTTTGTAAGTTGCATTGACTTTTATTCTTTTCATTTATAATTCTTAGTAAAGTTACTTGAAAAAAAAAACACAAAGCAGAATTTAAACTTGATGTATACAAAGCCAAATGTGACATTCGGCTATGTTGATATCATGGTATGACTATATTTATGCAGAAGACAATTTCCATTTCTTCCTGCCTCTTTGCAACTATAGATAATTAACAAGTGAAGATAGAGTTCAAAGGTGGAAATAAAATACAATGATTTAAACCTCCAGAGCTTACATAAATTATGCTGCTTACGGTGCCACATTATTGATTCCTGAAATATATTGGAAATAAGGAAAGTTTATACTTGTAAATTTAAAAGAAGCAAGTATTCATACAGTTTTTTAATATTATCAGTCTTCAAGCTGAAAGAGATTATACTAGCAGCTGTTTCTAAAAGATATGGCACTGAGAAGATAATAAGGAGATAGTTACATTAGTTCACATGCCCTCTGTATTTATTCCAATAATGAGGTGGGTGATGTGAAATCAGTTTACTGCAGTCAATGAGGGTACAATTTTCTTGCCAATAACACTTTCCGTGTTGTAGACCAGTGGTGCACAGCTGCAAGAAGAATGGTGGAGGGTTGTTTCTGCATTTGATGGATGGTTGGAGTTTTAATCTTAGCTCATTCCTTCCCTACAGATTCTGGGATGCGAGTCCAACTCATCTTTGTAGATTTCTGGCTGGACACATAAGAAAAGACAATGAGCACATTCTGCTGTTTGCTTCTTCTTAAAGCAATCCTATGGTAATCAAACACAAAAGAACAGTGTACAGTAGGAATGCAATCATCGACATAGGGCAATCATGCAGAATGGGAAGAGTTCTTGGAAATGCTTTAGGATCTTTGAAATTTAGCAAAAGGTTGTGCTTGGCTGGCTTACGAGCTGCAGCTTCCGATCCTAGATCTACAAAGAGCATCTATATATTGGATAAGTTTGCAAAGTTTCCTGTTCTCCTTATCACACTGCCTTCAGTCACTACAAAAGTCCTTTAATTTGCAACAGCCTTTTTATTCATCTTTTGTCACTCACTGGGTGACGTATTTTACAGATGTTCCCATATCTCTTTGTAGGCAGTATCAAGTGTACAATGTATAAATATATAAATATGCATTCAAAAGGAAAATGCAGCAAGGCCTAGATTGTATCATTAACTCTGGCTGTGTTGCCATGACAATTATGAGTTGTATGGGCCTGGTAAAGCCAACTTTGTTTTTTCTCCCCTTCTTTCTTTTCAATCTGATATACAAATCACATGATTTACAAGGGCAGACTAGTTACAATTGAATGCCAAACTGAATTGGTTTCTTAATACAATTTCATAAAAATGTAGATAAATGACAAAATAACATAATAACATGTCAAAAAGCATCAAAAATGTAACAATGTGCAGGATACATCTGCTCACACTAACTACAGCTTTATTTAATGGGGAGGAAAAAATGTGTCTGGAACCCAAGATACGTGTAAATTGCTAGGTTTACATTTGTGTATTTCAGAAGTGTATTAATAAAATTTTAAATAAGGTCTGCTTTTTCTCTCTCCATTAATCTCACCTATTTTAGCAAAGGGATTACTTTGTGTTTTAGCACAAACACAGCATTCACGGCCAGGGCAAAAATATATTCTATTCACAAGTACACAGAGAGACAGACAGACAGACAGACAGAGAAAGAAAGAGAGACAGCGACAGAGAGACAGAGAGAATGAGCAAGACAGAAGAATGTGAACACTTTTCAAACAAAATAGATGGATTGGATCTATTTGTTATTTCCAAGATGAGTAATATAAGAACTAATTATAACACCTTAACATAAATTTTCCATATGGAACACTCTTTACATTTGAACATAATATTTATTTTTAAGTAAAGTCCATTAATATTATGACTATTATTTCAGATATTAATGTTAGTTTTGCATTTTATGGAAAATGTTTGGCAGCTTATGTTCATAAGTCCTTTTGCCACTGACTTGATGCAATAGAATTATTTAATACATATGGACCAAGAAGATGGTTTATTTCTTCTACCTTACCCCTTTAATGTGAGAGATACCACTCTCATGCGTAGAGAATATATGCCTGGAATACATGTCCAAAGTCATCCATTAAGGATAGTTAGGAACTAGGTTTCAGGTTTTATAAGTAATTTTTCACATCAGAGAAGTTACATCAAGTTGCCTGTTTTATGCCTGTTGAAGAAGATAAGACTTTCATATAAATTGATTATTTTATTTCAGAAAGGCTGATTGAAAGCACAAGAATTAGAACAAGCACTAAAAACACTGTTCTTCATGGATGTATCTGTCAGTCTTGGGTCTGCTGAGTCCTTCTTAATTGTTTGCATTCTACTGACTCTTTTAAAAAAAAACAGCATCCAAATGAAAAATTCCAGACTTGATCTTACAGTCTAGGAAAAGCAATGCTTAAATTTACAGCAGTTTTTCAATGAGTAGATCTATTTAATTCTGGGGGTTTCAAAATAACACACATTCGTAAGATATCATTAGATCACTCATTTGATCTAATGTTTACTGTCTGCCTGACTGTCAGTTCAAAATTATTCTAATGACTGATACAGTAATTTCTTGCTTTCCAGGTGCTTTGAGACCACAACTAAAGTCTCAAGATGATTATACATTCCTCCCTTTCCAAGAATGTTTCCTCACACTTCAGTGACTGCAAGACATCTTATTAACACAACTTTAAAACTTTAGAAGAAAGATGTTGAAAGCAGTGAAGGTGGAACAGATTTAAAGCAATATGTGAAAAGCAGGGGAGGGGGAGAAAAGGTTTTATTTGCCAAAGAAAGCAGAATAAAGGATTTGCCTCATTAAAACAAGTTTTGTTTCAGGCAGAAACTAAACCCCTTCCAGCTTTTTGGGATTCTCTCTAGCAACTTATTCTTTGGTGAGATATAGTCTTCCTAGAGCTCCTACTTTTATCCCAATTGACATATCACACCTAATCAATGGTATTTTAAAAAAAAGGCATTTGCGTAATAAATAGATATCTCCCGTTGTATATATAACTATGGTACTAGTGTTGGGAAATAGACTATGGATGAGCTGTTAACTGTGGATTTTTGGCTAGTGCAACCAGAGTTTGGACATCTGAACCAGCTGCAACATACTGTATGGGAGGTCTTCTTATATAAGGAAGTTGTTTATTTTTCCTTTTCTTTCTGTCCTTTTCACTCTGCGTTTAATGTTTACTTTAAATACTGTTTATTTTCAATAGGCATGATTACTGGGCAGTGGAAAAATCTGAGTTTAACTGCATGACATAAATGTCTGCACATGGAATTTAAAATCATTGCCCTGTCCCAACCAACCACATGCAACAACCTCTCTTAGCTTTCCAGAGTATTTCCATTATCATCATTGGCAGCAGATTTTTTTGGACAATTTATAGCATTAGATCATTGACAGTATTATTTATAACATGTCCCCTGCAACATCCAATCCAGATGATAAATGGATGTATGCAGACATCACTGACATCTCTTCAGTTGTTCTTGTATGCACAGCATCTATCTATCTATTCATAAAGGAGACAGACAGACAGGGGTGTCTATTTTTTCATATTTAAGATTGATTAATGCTGCTAATGTTCAATGCAATTTTTGCATGTTTATTCTGAAACACTAATTATTATTTATATTACCTATTATAACTTACTAATATTACTTATAAAATAAATTATTAATTGTTTTTCAGTTAAAGGGTTTTTACACAGAATGTAGGAGACTAAAGGTTCAGGATTGATTAGTATCCACATTATGTACTGTCCAATCATGCACACTCATAACTTTTGCCTTGATAGAAGGATGAAAAGATAATACATGTTCCAATTTCATATTCACTATGATAGATTAGCATTGAAAAAACTGGAACATAAGGAAAATATTTAAATGTAGACAAGATACTTTTTTCCTTTTCTTTTATAAAGTCTTCACAGTTTACAAAGTTATGCTTTGAAAAAAATGGTCCCAATTCTGAAAACAATATTGTCAATTCTCTAGATCTTGTTTTAATTTAAGCTTTCTGTATGTTGAACTACTTCAATCAGAAGTAGCATCATAGTTTAATTCAATTTATTTCCAAATATATTACATTGGATTTCTGTCATTACATAGATATTTGAAATATATAATGTACACAGCCTTGTTGTATATACAAAATTGAGATTTAAAAAGTGGTAAATTTGAAAAATTACAATCGGTATGTTTCAGGATACTAGCAAAAAGAAGCATGCAGTAGAGAAATAGAGAGAGCTGAAATTCAGTTACAAGATATCTAAAGATGCCCTAATAAAATGAAGGAATCAGTGCTATAGATTAAATCATCCACATAGCTTTCTATTTATTATATTACAAAGACCAAGCATCAGTAATTGCAGTGAGAGATATTGTGGCTAGACCTCATTTTGGCTATCTACAACAATTATTGGATTCTTATATAAATCTTCACTTACCATTAACCATAGCATGAAGAGAGGATAATTACTTTTGAAGCATATATCCTCATGTCTTCCCCAGTTCACTACAATTGTAGATTATATTCATTTTTAGCCATTCTGATATTAAAGAGGTGTTATCCATTTTCTTCTTGCAAGGAATGGTATAGGACTGTAACAGAGAAAATCTATGTTTTTTCTTGGTTTATTCTTATAGCAAAACTCAGTTATTTCTAATATTCTGCCAACAGCTGGCAGATAGAGATGAGAAGAAAAGAAAAGAAAAGGGAGGTGTGTGCACCTCTGTATGTACCTGGGTGTTTAAAAATCTCATTGTATATAATGAAGAACAAAATTTAAATTCTGTCTCAAGTAGTTCCAAATGGTATCAACCTTGATAAATATGATAGAAGGATTTGGATGTATTTGATCTTGAACCCTACACTATTTATGAAACCTCATAGCTGATGCTAAAATAGGAAATTAGTGTATTTTTGTTTGTTTTTTGTTTGTAATTGGTTTTGATCTGTGATTTGAGGCAGGGGTGGGTTTACCTTGCCGGTGGTTTGCTGCCTCCCATGTCGCATGGATGCACCTCGTGGCGTGCGCGTGCACAGTAGAAAAAAGCCCTGAAAAATCCCCCCCCCAAAAAAAAGGCCGAAAACAAGGTGGCGACGCATGCGCAGTGCTGGAAACCCGGCTTCTGTACATGCGCAGAAGAAAAAAATCCAGGAAAAAATTTTTTTAAACAAA